>PQXN01000198.1:0-70920 GCA_004786275.1 Botryotinia convoluta | reverse complement strand
GGGTATTCGGGAGGGGGAGGTTATTCGGGGGGAGGGGGATATGGGGAGAGAGAGGATAGTGCGCAGGGGTTTAGGAGCGCGACGCCGAATAGTAGGTATGTAATGGATGATGGGTTTTGGGGTTTTTGTGTTGTGTTGTGTTGGTTTTGAGGAGGGAGAGGGTGAGGAGAGAGGGGGAAGAGGGTAGAGGGTAGATTGGGGGATAGGAATGCATAGGAAAGAATGGGATATGATGAACGCAAGTGCACACATCTTCCCCCAAGGAGAAACCCTACAATTCAACTTATTCTTCTCACACACAAAACAAACTAACCCACCCCCCTACCCAGAGGCCAATACAGCGACGCCGTACTCAGCGAACTCGAAAGCCAAAACAACGACCAAGTCTAAGGCATCATGGGAAAAGTCCGTCAACTAAAATCCGTACGCCCCCCCCTTCCCTCTCTCTCTCATCCCTTCTAACTCCTCCAGATGACCATAGCCATCGGCGACGAGATCCGCGAATCCTCCGCCCTCGCGGAAAAAATGAACGATAATTTCGAAGGCGCACGCGTGCGTATTAGAGGAACGATGAATCGCATGTTGATTATGAGTCAGAAGACGGGGGTCAGTTGGAAAGTGTGGATATTGTTTTTCGCGGCGGTTTTTGGATTGTTTTTTTGGGTGTGGGTTTTTTAGCGGGGAGTGAGGAGGAGGAGGGGGGTTGGAAAGGGAAGGGGGGAGGAGAGGAGAGGAGAGAATTGTATAAATACAAACTACTACATAATACTTTTACCGCATTGCAGAACGCGAAGAGAGAGAGAGGAGAGTAAGTCGAGCAGATTCGGGGAAGGGAGGAAGAAAGGAAGGGGTGAAAAAAATACTGGTACACAGCAGTATAATAATGGATGGAATGCATGGAACAATACGACACGACGGCGTTATGGAAAGAAAATCGGGTTGTTTGTATCATATTATATTATATCGTATCATTGCATATCATATCATGAAATAGCAAGTTTCATGCTCACTTGACGAGACATAATTTGATTCGCGATAAGTGATAGTTTGTCTGGGTTATATATGTGTTTGTGTTTGTGCATATGTGTGTATATGTATATCTCTCTGAGTTTCCATCTTTTGGGAGAAGAGAAAGGGGGTGCTAGTCGTGTATCCGTATCTATCTATCTATCTATCTTAGATATATATATATATATATACATATATACAAATTCATCTACGAATCTTGAGATAAACATGAATCTATAAAATCACATTAAGAATCCGATAGTTTCATAATGTCATTCATTCATTAACTAGGTAACTAACTAACTATCATAGCATAATGGATGCCCTATCATATCATACCACCATATTCACCTATAACGGAATACATGCCACCCATCCCCATTCTCCATCCCAACCTTTCCTAGACCTCTAAAAACCCCTAAATAATAAAAACCCCTGGTATATTGTCCTACTCCCCCAACCCTATCACACCCAATTGATGCTTTTAAAGCACAGTAGAAAAGTTCCTCCCCTCCCATTAACACCATTGAAACTCCCAACGTATGATATAACTCCCCTCGCATTCTCATAATCACCTCCCCATATTCCCCTCCCCTCACTCCCTCCCCACAAAAATAACCACATTAATCGCCGCCGCATACGCCTCCCTAACCGCACAACTCAAGCACGTCTTCCCCACCACCGCCACCACGGCATTCAATCCCCAATGACTACACCACGCTCTCGCCATACACTCATTATCCTCCACGCCCCAGGCCTCTATCACCAATACCGTATCCTTATCCACGCCCTCCATAAGTTCCTTGAAGCTCCACTTTGCCCCCTTCCAATCATAACCTTCTTCCCAACTCCCCTCAACCCCAAGTTCCTCAGGTTCCGGCGCCCATCCTAACTGTAGATCTTCGTTTAAATTATCACCGCCGACACCCGCCCAATTATGTATATCAAGTAATTGATTCATGCGTGCAATTTTATACACATAATCGAAGAAAAGAGGATGAGGACCATTAGAACAAGGATATGCGGTGATGAATGAAACATCATGAGCTAATCTCAACCAATGCGATTGGCCTTTCCTGGCGAAAACCACACAGGCATCATAAGTAGGCGGTCTCTTTCCTATTTCACTACTTCTCTTTGGGGATCCGCCATCGAGCTGCTGATTTGGTTTTGCAACTTCGAATGCTAATTTCTCAATGCGAATGTTGTCTATAGGCGGTGAGACCAAGTCTAGCTTGGGTAGCACAAATTCACTGACGGGATAGACTGGATCGCCAGGGTCAGGGGGACCAAGAGGATCAGATCGAACTCGCATGCTTAGAACGTCAGTTTTGGTGATGACTTGAGGAGTCATACGTTGACGAATCCGCAACACTTGAGTGCGTTCGATATCCGTGGAAGCAAGAGCTGGGCCAACCCAACCTGCAATTTCTTGACAAGTGGGAGCAAGAACTTTACCAACGATAGAAGTTGATGCCCAGTATGTACTACCTCTGTATTGAAAGCCGGAGTTTGGATACATATGCGTAAGACCTCCAAGATCAACACCGCCATCTTCGTCACAGTCGATTAAAGTATTCATAAGAAGCCATGGTTGCGTGGGTCCGGGTAGAATTAGGCCGGTACAAAACGACATAGCATCTGCAGAACGATCTTCAAGAGGTGAAGCATCCGGATCTAGTTCTTTTAGAGCTTCATCTACCATAGCTAAATTAGGCCACTTCATAGCTCTTGCGAATTTGCGCAAAGCTTTAACTTGTGATCTTTTTTTTAGAAGTCTGAATTTAACTGTATTGAAATCAGCCTCCTGCCGTAATGAATCCAGAAAAATGTGAAAACCTACTCTGTTGAAATTCATCTCCAGTTTTATACTTTTCAATAGTCATGCACTCTCTCCACTTCTTCGCAACAGCTAGGTCCCAAGAGATCCACGGTGGTAATTGCGCCAATAACCTCTCTTTTGCTTCCTCCGAATGATGTTTTGACTGGATTCTCAATTCCAGCTCCATGCTCAACAGTAACTGATGAAAAAATGCTCGATATCTTCCATGATCAGAATATGCCCCATCAGCAAAGAATTTAGCCACAACATGATTCTTAGGTTGACTAAAATCAATCCATTCACGTCTTGACAACGCAATGATCAGATCCGCAATTTGTTTCTCCATCCCCTTTTTCGCGATGAAGGACTTGTCGAGATCCTTGAGTAATACTTTGTATAAACTCTTATATAACATATCCTCACTCTCATCATCAATCCCAGCTTCCAAATATATCAAGCGATCCAGTATTATTTGCAAATCCACGTCCCTCAGCGTCTGGACACCTGAATCGCGAAGCTCAATTGGGGCATGTGGATTGCCATTTACGCTGCACCAGTGATTCAACGTAATAGTACCTCTCAACGTGCCATAATAAAAGGCCATACAAGGCTGTTCAAGAGAGTCCCATGGTCGATTTGCTTCACCAGGTCCTTGTAACCGCATTGAATCCGCCATAAATGCTCTACTGAAAATCTCCGCACGATCACTTCCAGCCCCTCCATTCCCATTACAAGTCGCATATAGCGCAAAGTATTCGTCGGAAGCATGTGCGATTGATTCCATCGTTCCCTTGAAAACGGGTACTCCATTAGCAATCAATTGCATCGCTTTTCCTTGTGACAATTCGGCGTCGTTTGATAACCCAACAGGTGGCCATTCCATCAATGAGTTAACCTTAGGCGCTCTTACACCCTCCTCCGTATATTTTGATGATTTACCTGTACTAGGTCTTGCATGGTGAGGCGAAAGAGAGGTAGAATTGCTTAGTTTGTTCGAATGATGTCTCTTCGGAGAGGTAGAATGAGTATCGTCATCCGCGCGGCGTCGATAATCTGTATGTGGTGAACGAGAAGTCGAGGCACTCAAATTGACCGAATGATGTCTTCGAGGATTTTCATCATCTTCGCGATCTCTATTATCTCGATGTCGATGTTTTCGGGAAGAAATCGAACCATATTCATCACCCTCGTCCTCTCCATCCCTTGAGTGTTTCTCTCGGTTTCTCCTACTTCTCCGATGTTTTCTTCGCTCTCTTCGCGGTCTCTGTTCAAACTCCTCCTCAATTTCTGGCTCTAACTCTGCTTCCTCCTCGCCCTTCTTCTTGCCTTTTAGCAAACCGACTATCTTATCCTTAACACCAACCATTGTCGACCTATCTCTCACTGCCTGTCACTGTTGCTCTCTTGTCGAATTATCAAATCTCCAATTTCCAATTCCAATTTCCAATCTCTCTAATTTCCTCACATTCATTTGTATTCGAATTCTTTTTTTTGTAATCAGTAATTGAATACTGTAAATCTCTCATTCACAAATTCACAAGCTCACTCCAATCCAGGTCTGGTGTAACAAATTCCTTAAAAGTAACAAGGCTGAATTACAGATGAACGAGTAATAATAAAAAGTCAAGTATGATGAAATGTTTTGGGTCTTCATACAGGCAACCATACAAACCGATACGGCAGTTCCTCGAGGCCACACCTCATCATATTGATCTCTGGGGAAACCAATATGTTCGAAGTGGTTGACATTGTCCAGACAAAAGTTGGACAAATGATGTTGCAAAAAAGAGATGACCGAGTCTCTAATATCCACTGTAGCCTTGTTATTACATCCCTATCATCCCTATCTCTTCGGTTATCACCCGGCTATTTCACGGTAAAGCACGTATTCATGCTTGATGAGTTGATCTAGATGTATTCATAGGAATCACCGAGTACATACCTTCTTCATTGCTCCCCTTACGGAGTACATTTCAGTCGTGTCAATTGATGATGCCAAGTTATAAATTGGGGTATTACTACATCTTTAAAAATATCTACTGCTCAGTTGAGCAAACAACTTGGTATACATATGCAGCGCCAGAAGCTCAAGCTCGCTCGGAATATACAGCCAAAGGATCCACTACCTCTCAATCTTACATTTATTTACAAATCAATCTTGAATTCCTCCACAGTTTGATTAGCCAATACCATGTTGGTTGAATCAAGTCCATTTTCTCGGTACTTTGCCATAGCTTGTTTATACTACACACATATTAGTTAGCTATCACCTTCCATTTAATGCTCTGTTACGGAAGCTTACCTTGAAGAAGAAATTGAGCAATAAGGACACCATAAGGGCAGCGCTGACAATCATTGGTCCAATCAAATTATCAAAATCTTTTCCGCTTCTGTCAACAATCATCTGTCGCCGCGTGTAATGCATCCAGTAGCCCCAGCTTCCAGCAAAGATGGCAATAATAATATATGCAATACCCATAGCTTCTGCAATTTCATCCTCTCCTGCAGCTGTGTATAAACTAACAGCAAGAGACCCCAATAATATGCATATGTGTTGCCATTTCAAAAATGTACGTTCATTGGCCAGCCAAACTTTAGGTTCGACTTGTAAAGGACCTGAATCCTTAATGTATTGAGTTGGTTTAGTAACACCGGGAGGCAATTGAAAACTTTTCGATCGGCGTGATTGGGCATAACGCGAGAGGGAGAAAGATGGAAATACAGATGCCAAGGTGCCATATCCACCTTGATTACTTGAGGCTCCAGTTTCGTCTTCGTTATTTCCAGCATCTCCAGAAGCAGAAGGACCATCCAGATTGGATCGTCTACCAGCTCTTTCCTCGGCAACCATTCTCTCCTCCATATATGACTTACCTACCGGCGAGCTCACAGCAGGTTTGAAACTTGCGCTTGCTTTTTGAGAAGTTCCAATGAAGCTACCAATTACGAGATCGTTCTCGGCCTGCTTTGCTTTTCGAGATTGATCTTCCTCCCATGCCGCTTGTGGATCTTTGCGAATATCGTCCGTCAAGTTTCCGTGCCATGAAGGATAGTCGTTGACATTATCCTCGAAGAGAGATACAGCACCCTGAAGGAATTTAGAAAAGCCTGGCGCTGCGTACACAAGATGGGAACCCATCAAATCCTGTACCCATTGAGGCTGCTTCTTGGTTGCATCATCCTTAACTTTGATTTCCAATACCGAATATGGAAATCTCGATATTTCTCCTGGGTTTATGTTGCTGAATGGATATGACATGGCACTACTATCAATGTCGCGTCGGTGCCAGCTCTTAGGATCTCTGCAAGGTCGGTCCTCGTCTATACAATCTTCCCGGATGAATGCCAATTGAGTATCAATAGATATCCTAACTCTGTCGTCCAATGGCTTTTGAAAGGCAGTCCGAGTATAATTAGCTCGCAAGATCGGTTGCAAACCATTCTCCTTGATCAATGATTGAATATCGTTCACAGTCTTTTTAAAGGCCTCGATTCTGGCTTCTGGCAGCCCTTGTCGTTCCATCTTTTGTATACTCTTCTCCATTTTGTATTCACCTTTGATAAAGGAGTCGATATACTTTTCCTTTATCAAAAGCTTCTTTTCTTCGCTGGTGCCATTTTCATGTACAATCTTTTGTTCAAAGTGAAGCTCTGGATTGTCTTTCAATTGACCATACCATCTTATGCGCAGTGATGTAGCATTCTCCTTCTTTTCCCTCTTTTGGTCGTAGAGAGTGAAATCCGGGCTATCGAGATAGAGAGAATTGAGAGTTGGGTCGGCTTGAGGTTCGGGGCTCTTCGAGGATGGTTCGCTATATACTACAGCAGGAAGTCGACGAAGAATATAGGTCTTGACTTCCAGAAGATTATCGGGGTGAACCCAAACTACAAGGAAGTTTATTAGCATACGGATTCGTGTGATGATCTAACCAGCTTACATTTGTACGCAGTATACTTCTCCGGTGTTTGTGATTGCGATTGAACATCAGAGGATGAAGTTACTGCTGGATCCGCATTATCATCCAGTTGTTGGCGAACAACAAAGTACATCATCGACAATTGGTTGAGCAATGCTGAATAGCCCTGTTCCGAATTAAAAGGCCTCTTCTGCAAACTCATCTGTACCATCGGCCTAATCTTATAGTTGTTACCCCTCTTGCGATCATGTTTCTTGACAATCTTCAAGAAGGCGGTATAATTAATGCTGCTATATTTCTTCAATTCCTTTGTATCATTGATGATCGCATCAAGCTCCTCCTCAATCTTCTTGAATTTGGCGGTAAAAACATCGTCTTTTGATTTCCCATCTTCTGGTGCGAGTTCTTTAAGTTTTTCTCCAGTCGCATTAGCACGCTGTTCCAATTTTTTGAATGTAGATTCTTGAAAGGATGCGATCTTTTCCAATTGGACGTTTAGGATCTCCTCGCAGAATTTAGTTTCATCATCTGCGGTCCATGGCCTATCGTCACCCTCAGATGCTGAATCTTCTCGTAAGAGGTGTTTAAGCTTCGCATAATCGATGTATTGACCCTTCCATGGCGGATAAATTGATTTCTTCAATGTCTGGCCAAAACGCATAGTGACGGTGAATTGAAGTTATTGTATTTGGTGTTGTTGGTTGAATGAAAAGCAAGAGTGGAATTGGAAGTTGGAAAGATTTATTTGTGCTGAAGCTTGTGAAAGCTATAAGGGGGTTGGAGCTTAATGAAACCTTCCTTATTCTGTGACGAAATCAAATGTTAATCAATGCTAAAACATTCAGAAAATGACGATAACATGAAACTCAGATGAAATGATATATATCAGTCAATATAAAATCTGTCACTCAAAAAAAACCCATTAAATTGAATCACAGCATTATATAGAGTACAAATTAGTTTTTTTTTTTTTTTGGAAGTCTCATCAATAACTTTCTTCGAGTTTATCTACCAGGTACCTACTCGTAGATAGTTGTGTAAATTGTGAATCTAGCTCTACATGGATGAAATGAATTTGATATCAAAATAGATTCTTAAACATTTAAATGTCAATCCGAACTAGGTTACTGGAAGAATTTGAATCTCCAATCTGAATTTGAACATTCAAGGTACTCAAATCTCCAACCCGCCCTAAAACATTCAAAGAACCCAATTATCCAATCCATATCAGAACATTCAAAGCATTTAAATCTCAAATTCAAACCAAATCACTAAAGGAATTTGAATCTAAAAGTATTCGAACGTCAAATCTGAACCGGGAAATCCAAATTAGCACATGTCCCAATCATAGGTACCTACCTACCTACATATGTATCAACAGGGAGGGAGTCTACATAAAGTTACAATGAAGCTTTTATCAGTTAATTCCATACAACAACCCACCCACCCACGTGCACCCAAGGACTGATTTGATTGCACCGGCATGTCTTCCACTTTCATTACAATCCATGTATAGTGGACATACCGAGAGAGTACTTTGTACAGGCATAATGCATTGGATCATCGGAACTAGGATATCGATGGATTTATCCACTGGTTGTCTTCCGGTTGGTCGGTTAATATGTGTATGAAAAAGAAATAAAATTTGAATCTACCAATGATAATGTAAGATCTTACCAATTGATTAGATGCTACGATGAGATACCTACAGAGTAATAGCATGAGATAGGATCCAAATGGCCAATATAAGCCTCACACCGAAATGGATTTACAAATATATTGGAATATCTATGTGTACCATATCTACTCAAAATGCCATGCCGCCAATCATAATGCGATATCGATTTATATTTGATATAACCTTTGAATTTCTTTCTTTGCTGACTCTTCTCGCTCACTCGCAAATACATCATTTGTGTACAAATAATAGTAAGTGAAAGGCAATTCAAACCATCCCAACTCCCTCGCACGCGTTAGTCGTCGTCATCAACTGTCCAAAGAAGTATTCGCACTCGCTGGTATCGTAAAAAGCATAACCATCATGAAGCCATATTGCACAATTGATGAAACCCGCCGCCTGTCTCCCCTTTTTCCTTCCATGAACAATGCATATAAAGTAATCCGACCATTATTTTTGAATCCCGGATCGTGTCGTTATTCATTTCGTTCTCCCAGTAATGCCAGAAATATGCTTTTGATATGTTCATTCTAAAAAATGAAAATATTCATACCGCTACATTGCAAGCGTCGTTGTAAATATGTTGAATGTAAGTAATTTGTATGTGGGTGTGACGTGCTTTATGTTGCAGCTGCGGCGACTTGGATAGGAGCGCGCTCAGCACGTCCTAAGATCTCGCGATGAGGGCCACGAGCTAGGATTTCGGATGCATTGCTCTTAACAATTCCACCAGTGACAGGCAAAGAGGTAGATCCCTCCAAGAAGCGATCACACTCTCTAGCACATTGTCTACCTTCGTTGATACCCCTAAATTCTGTTAGAAAAATATATCACGATAAAATTGCAGTCTGTGATTTATGACTTACCAAACAATGAGAGATTGTCCACGACGACAATCTCCTGCAGCGAAGATACCCTCAACATTGGTAGAGTACTTGCCAGGAGCAGTCTTGACATTCTTGCGGCCATCCTTCTCAATATCATCGCCGAGAACACGATCCTCGGGACCGAGGAAACCCATAGACAAAAGAACAAGATCAGCCGGGAAGAATTGCTGGGATCCTTCGATCTTCTTCATGTCCCAACCACCAGTGGAAGACTTGGTCCATTCGACACGTATAGTGTTGATACCCTTAACCTTTCCAGTTCCATCATCAACAAACTCTTCAGACATGACACAGTATTCACGAGGATCTTTGCCCATGTGCTGCTTTACCTCAGTGTGACCATAGTCTACACGGTAGACACGTGGCCATTGAGGCCATGGATTATCACGGGCACGCTCATTTGGTGGTTGAGGTAAAAGTTCAAAGTTTGTGACTGACTTGGCACCGTGTCGGACGGAAGTACCAATGCAATCGTTTCCGGTGTCACCACCACCGATGACAACGACATGCTTGCCCTTGGCGGAGATGTATTCGTCATCAGCAAGCTCTGAGTCAAGTAGAGACTTGGTGTTGCGATGCAAGAATTGCATGGCGAAATGAATACCCTCAAGGCTTCGGTTCTTGATTGGGAGATCACGGGCAACAGTAGCTCCAGTAGCGATAACTACCGCGTCATTTTCAGCCTTGAGATCCATAAGTTTAACATCTTGACCAACTGCAACGTTAGTCTTGAATGTGATTCCCTCGGCAGCCATGAAATCTGTACGACGCTTGACAATCTTTTTGTCAAGCTTCATGTTAGGGATACCATACATGAGCAGACCTCCAGCACGGTCGGCGCGTTCATAGACAGTGACTTTGTGGCCAGCTTTGTTGAGCTGATCAGCACAAGCAAGACCAGCTGGTCCAGAACCAATGATGGCAACAGTCTTGCCAGTGCGGACCTTTGGTTCTTGTGGAATCATCCATCCCATATCGAATCCACGATCAATGATGGCACATTCAATTGACTTGATTCCAACAGGATCTTCATTGATACCAAGCACGCATGCACCTTCGCAAGGAGCAGGGCAGACACGACCGGTAAATTCCGGGAAGTTGTTGGTGATTAGGAGTCTGTTAAGAGCATCTCGCCATTGGTTTTCTAGAAAGGGGTTGGATGTTAGATTTGAGATCGGGAAGACGGAGCGGAGCGGAGCTGAGCGGGAAAGGGAAGGGGCAACGGAAAGGAAGGGGCGACGAGAAAGGGGAGGGAAGACGGGAAGGGGGGAGGAGGGGCGAAAAGGGAGAAGGGGGAAGAGGAAGGAGTAGAGGACGTACGGAATACCAACTCGTTCCATTTAGGAATGATATTGGAGATTGGGCAACCTGAATCAGATTGACAGAACGGAACACCACAGTCCATACAACGAGCAGCTTGATATTTGAGCTCATCTTCATCGAGACGCTTGGAAAGTTCAGCCCAGTCGCGAGTTCTTGTCTTGGCTGAGCGATATTTCTCGGATCTACGTTGATACTTCATGAAACCCTTGGTTTTATCCAAAACTAAGGATCTCTTCTTTTCGACGGCGGAATCACCAATAGTCTCTTCGATATCCTGAAGATCAGATGGCTTCTTGTTTTCCTTTTGATTCTTCTCGTGTTGTTCACGAACTGGGTTTCCTGGAAGGAATGGCAAAGCAAATCTTGCCTTCTTAGCAGCAGCAGCCTTTGCAGCTTCTTCTTGAAGGACACGCTTGTAGTCAACAGGCAGAACCTTGACAAATCGACGTAATGCTCGGTTGAAGTCAAGAAGAATGCGGGCAGCAAGCTCCGAGCCAGTGTAGTGATGGTGGTCTTCAATCAAGCTTCGGACGAATGCAATTTCAGCTGGATCATCAATACCTGAAGCTTCAACCATCTCCGTGTTTAGCTTGGACATGAAATCTTGCTGGATATCGAGAATGTATGCAATACCACCGGACATACCGGCAGCAAAGTTACGTCCAGTAGATCCCAAGATGAGAACACGACCACCGGTCATGTACTCGCAACCGTGGTCACCGACACCCTCTACAACTGCTGTGGCTCCAGAGTTTCGGACAGCGAATCTCTCAGCGGCAACACCACGGAAGAAGACGGTTCCGCTAGTCGCACCATAAAGGCAGACGTTACCGACAATAACGTTCTCTTCGGCCTTGAAGACGGCAGAACGGGGTGGGTAAACAATCAAACGACCACCCGAAAGACCCTTTCCTACGTAATCGTTTGCGTCACCTTCAAGCTCTAGGGTAACACCAGGAGCAAGGAATGCACCGAAGGATTGACCGGCGGATCCCTTGATATTGACGTGGACGGTATCCATGGGCAATCCATCCTCACCATATCTCTTCGAGATTTGGTATGACAGAGAAGTACCCATAGCACGGTCAGTGTTGACAATGTCACACTCAATGCGTGAAGGGAGACCCTTATCGAGAGTCAACTCAGCTTCAGAGATCAACTTGTTGTCAAGGCGGACGTAAAGTCGGTGATCTTGTTTGCGGACGTTAAAGGTAGCAACTCCAGGTCTGAGCTTGTGGGCAGGAGTAAGGATGAGAGATAGATCGATGTTGCTAGTCTTCTTAGTGCGGAGATCATCTCGTACTCTTAGACATTCAGCATGCCCGACCATCTCATTGATTGTTCTGAAACCAAGCTTGGCCATGATGGCTCTCAATTCGTTTGCAATGTAGTAAAAGAAGTTTATAACATGCTCCGGAGTACCTTGGAACTTCTTTCTAAGCTCGGGATCTTGAGTGGCGATTCCTAAATAGTAATTAGTAGATGATCAATAAATAAAAGAGGTGATAGGGTGGCAATACCAACTGGGCAAGTATTCCTGAATAGTAGTTAGCAAATGTTAAAAAAATAAAAGAGGTGATAGGGTTTTCGTACAAGTGACATTTTCTCATCATAATACATCCCATGGCAATAAGAGGGGTAGTAGCAAAGCCCCATTCTTCTGCACCAAGCAGACATGCAATTGCAACATCACGACCAGTTCGGAGTTGGCCATCAGTTTGAACAACAACACGACCACGGAGATCGTTCAAGACTAAAGTTTGATGAGTCTCGGCAAGACCAAGTTCCCATGGCAAACCAGCGTATTTGATACCAGTCCATCTAGAAGCACCAGTTCCACCATCGTGTCCAGAAATCAAGATGTGATCAGCCTTTGCCTTGGCAACACCAGAGGCGACGATACCCACACCAGTCTCAGACACGAGCTTGACAGATACCCGGGAGCGAGGATTGGCACACTTGAGATCGTAGATCAATTGTTTCAGATCTTCGATAGAGTAGATATCGTGATGAGGAGGTGGCGAGATAAGACCGACACCAGGAGTAGAATGACGAGTTCTGGCAATGGACTGTGACACTTTGTGACCAGGAAGCTCACCACCTTCTCCGGGTTTAGCACCTTGAGCCATCTTAATTTGAAGCTCATCTGAATCAGCAAGGTAGTTAGAAGTAACACCGAATCTTCCAGAAGCAACTTGTTTGATAGCTGATCTCATGGTATCACCATTTGACATGACCTCGGAACGTTCTGGGTCTTCACCACCTTCACCTGTGTTAGATTTGCCACCGAGACGGTTCATCGCAACCGCGAGAGTAGAATGCGACTCCATGGAAATGGAACCGTAGGACATGGCACCAGTACAGAATCTTCTGACAATCTCCGTCCATGGCTCGACTTGGTCAATTGGGACTGGATTGCTCTCCTCAAAATTGAAGTCGAGGAGACCTCGTAATGTACAAGATTTGATCTGTTCGTACTCGGAAAGTGAGTAAGCCTCATATGACTTATCGTTCTTGGTTCTAACAGCATCTTGGATGTTGGCAATAGAGGTAGGGTCATTGATATGAGGTTCACCACCATCACGCCAATGATACTCGCCAGATTCAACAAGACCTGGGATGGTAACAGTGTATCGCGATGGGAAACCCTTCTCGTGGAATCTGAAAGCATCTTCGGCAATTTGTTCAAAAGTAATACCCTTAATTCTTGTAGCAGTACCCTTGAAGCATCGATCGACCACAGAATCATCAATACCAAGAGCTTCAAAGATTTGAGCACCTTTGTAACTAGCGAGTGTAGAAATACCCATCTTACTCATGACCTTCAGAATACCACCATCAGCAGAATACTTGTAGTTGCGAATGAGTTGGTCATCACTGAGCTTCTTCCTGATGAGACCTTCACGGTTCAGCTTGATGATACATTCCATTGCAAGATATGGGTTGACGGCGTCTACACCGTATCCGACAAGCACGCACATATGGTGAACCTCACGAGCTTCAGCGGTTTCGACAACTAAAGCAACATGGGATCTCCATTTGTTGTTAACGAGATGGTGATGGACCATTCCGGAAGCGAGAAGAGTTGAAACTGAGACTCGGTCGGCGGATGTTGCACGATCGGAAAGAATGATGATTGAATCCTTGTTATCGATGGCAGCAGTTGCTTCGTCACAGATGTAATCCAAATGTTTAAGATATCCTTCAACGCCTTCGGATCTTGGGAATGTCAAGTCAATGACTTTGGAAGTCCATTTTGGATAGAACTTGTTGATGTTCTTGAGGGCATTGAACTCGGGAATAGAGAGAATAGGCGTTGGAAGTAACAATCTACCGCACTGTGATGACTCCATGCCTAACAAGTTTCCTTGAGGGCCAACGTAACAATCGAGCGACATGACAATGGCTTCTCTAATGGGGTCGATAGGGGGATTGGTGACTTGGGCAAAAAGTTGACGGAAATATTCGTACAATAAACGAGGAGCATCGGCAAGACATGCGAGAGGTGCATCGTTACCCATGGAGCCAAGGGCCTCCTTTTCGTCAGAAGCCATTGGTGCAAGGACCAAAGAAACCTGCTCAAAGGTGTATCCAAAAGCTTTCAGAAGGGCATCCTCCTGGATGGTACTAGCATCAGGCTTTGGTTCCAAGTCAACAGTACCTTGAGTTATCAATTTTTCGTGAACTTTAGGTAAGCTGACAAGCTCCTTGTGAAGCCAAGATCGGAAATCATGACGTTTAGCCACAGTGTTCTTCAGTTCTGCATCATCGATGATGCGCCCCGCGACGGTGTCGACGAGAAGCATCTTTCCTGGTTGCAAACGGCCCTTGAGGACAACACGTTCTGGATCCACTTGAATAGTACCGACTTCAGAAGCGCAAATGATTCTGTCATCATCCATGACGTAATATCTACATGGTCGAAGACCGTTTCTGTCGAGATTTGCACCGCAGTATCTACCATCGGCGAATGTGAAAAGTGCAGGTCCATCCCAAGGTTCCATTTGACAAGCTGCCCACTCGTAGAAAGCAGCCTTCGCTGGGTCCATGGCGGCATTGTCTTGCCATGCTTCTGGGACCATCAGCATAACAGCTTCAGGTAGAGAAAGAACTCCATTGATAGTGAGTAACTCAAGTACGTTATCGAATGCAGCTGAGTCAGAGCCTCCATCTTCGACGATCGGGTACAGCGATTCAAGTTCTTCACCAAAAACGTCAGATTGCATTACACCTTCTCGGGCACGCATCCAGTTCTTGTTTCCGCGAAGGGTGTTGATTTCACCTGTGTCTACAGTTAGTATCAAGGCTAATTTGAGCAATTTTACTTGTGCCATACCATTGTGAGCTGCCCATCGTAATGGTTGAGCACGATCCCATGAGGGGAAAGTATTTGTAGAAAAACGTGAATGCACAAGAGCAAAATGGGCTTCGTAATCGGCGTTCACCAGATCATAGAAATACTGATAAACCTGTATAGGGGCGAGTTGACCCTTGTAAACAATGTTCTTGTTAGAAAGGGAACACAAGTAGAACCAATTGTGTAAACCAATTGTATGGGTTGCACGCTTTCGGAGTACATAGAGTTGTCTTTCGAAAAGTTTCTCATCAAATTGCTCAGGGTCGGTAATTTCCGGTGAGTTTCCTGGGCCATATGCAGATGCTAGCACTACGAAGGGCTGCAATATGATAGGCTCACGAGATGCAGCAGCAGGACCAAGGAGAGTAGAATCTTTAGGAGGTTCTCGCCAGCCTAGTACTCTTAATCCTAGAGATTCAGAGATCTCTTCCAATTGTTTCTTTGATTCTTGTAGAGTTTCCTCGTCTGGCTTGAAGAAGAGATTTCCCACAGCATATTGACCTAACGGTGGAAGCTTGATATCTGTCTCGCGCTCGAAATTTTTGATAAAGAATTTGTGAGGAATAGATGTCATAACACCAGCACCATCTCCATCTCTCGCATCTGAGCCCACGGCACCTCGATGGGTCATATTACAAAGAAGGTTTCGTGCTGGAAGTGACAAGGTTAGCAAATGTGTACTACCAATGAAATATAAGAGGCCTACCATCGCTGACGATTTTGTGGCTGGGTTTGCCTTTAATGTTACTGTATTGAGATTAGATATGTTCCCCGAGGTGCAAATTCACAGTTCTCACCAAGCAAAACCAACACCACAAGCATCCTTCTCCAAGCTAGGATCATATAAACCCCTGTTTTATGATTAGTGAAGCTCAAAAAGAGGTTGTAGCAGACAGCGGTACTCACTGCTTCACTGGGAGTGCTCCGGCCCATGAATCATTTCCTTCAGCCTCATATTGATATTGATTGTAAGGCTCATTCCTCGCATCAATCTCAGTTTGTCTGTCGTTAAAATCTTCCGCCCTTCCAATGCCCATCGTAGGCAAGGCAGCCGGCGATTGTAGGATCGATTTTGTTTTGATGCTGAGAGCGCAGCTCTTTATTCTTTATTGGGTTGAGGTGTGAAGTGTAAAGAGGGTTTTGAGTTCGTGCAAATAATGGTTTCTGGTATCTCGAAGAGGAAATTAGCTCAAAATATGGAAGAATTTTGGTCGTCAAACAAAGAACTTTTCTTTTCTCAGCAAGATTTATTGACGATTGTGCGGAGTAAATTTTGTGTGAAGTCCAACACTTGATCGACTTAGCGCAGAAGATATGTAATATGTAACTTCCTCCTTGCGGTATGGAAATCGATTGATTGATCTGGCCTTGAAAAACAAAACAATTGTATCCTCCTGGTAGAAGATCTTTTCATATGTGTAAATAGTTGAAGTTTGTGGGTCGAATCAATTGCCACCTCCAGTTATTTTGGTAATAATTGAAGTATTACTGGCTGTGTGAAATTTGTATGGACATTATAATAGTGGGCGGCGTTCCAGATAAGACGAGGGGCGAGGGGTATGAAAAAGGAATTCCACGTACAAAAAAGCTATTGCTTCAAAAGGTTTGGATCTTTTGCCACGACAACAACTGCACGAAGACTGAAGTAGGTAGATAGATACACTTTGGGGTATTAGATCTGACAAAGGGTAGGATCAAGTACAGTTTAAGAGGGAGGCAGGCTTTTATGAGGAAGATGATCTCCAGACAGAGGTGGAGAATGAATATCCAGCGCGAATCGGAGCAGGCCGTCCAAAATTGTCCAATAATTTGGCTGATACTAGGTACGCGGCTGCTGATTCAATAATATGAATTTGTTGAATTTCATTCACTTTATTGCACTTACGAGTATTACACTTATTAGACTTATTACACCTATGACACCTATGACACCTCCTGCCGGTATATCTATTACACTTTTTCGCGCACTTATTAGAGAAAGCTACCTAGGACCTAAGGAAAGGTAAAAAGGTACCTAGTATGTGCCACTCGGGAAAGTCTTCTCTACAAGACTTTCCACTGCCTAGGTACGGGAACTATTCGTCGTAAATCTACCTGGTGTAGTAGGCAATCAAGACTATCGGTAGGTACCTACATACAGGTATTTTCAATATTCCTACAACCTCTGATTTCACTACCTCAAGTATTTATATATTCCGTTCAGAATATACCTATACAAGTGTCAAGAAGAGGGTTTACAATCCAATCCCTCGAATGTAGCACAGGATCTAGGTAATACACTGCTATCAAAATCATATATATATAAATATTAAGTTGGTTAAGCTCTTTAGACCCATGCTGACCATTTCTCCCACTCCTATGGATTGAACCACCGATACGTTTATTTCCCCCACACTTGTATGCATTGACAAGGTCAAGGATCTTTGCATGGTGTGAATTGGCCAGTTCTCTAATCGACCAATGAAATATCTCACCGAGAATAACTTGATGGAACTCGACTCTCAATATAACTTAGGATCTCTGCCGATGTCGCTCCAGTGAAGTTTGGTCAATATATAGGAAGATTTTATGGGTAACATTACCATTGTTGGACAGACCATTGGATCAAAACCACCATCCGGAGATACTCTAACATGTTTAGAAGAAAGTAGCCATGCCAGGATAGGCATACGATGAACCAACGTGAGATATGGGATCAGATTGGGAACGACTTTGAGGCGATAATATCGATCTTTGAATTGATTCCCATTGGTAGCGGCGGCAAGGATCCCCGCGATGCAAAAAAAATAAAAAATTACACACAGGAACATGAACATCTAGAGGTCCGACCAATTACGAGCTTCAGATAGGCAGATTACCATTGAGATTGATTGAGTGAGGGGTATGTCCCCCAGCCCCTGTTCATACAGCTATGAAGGAAATATCCCTCCCACCTTCAAGTGCATGCAGCATTGCAGAGTGGTAGACAAGCAAATCTGACGTTTTTCTTCATGCGAGTTGCTTGTGACATGTGTAACTCTCGTCGAAAAAGTCTATGAGACGGAGAAGAGAACAGGCCACGAAAGAGAATTCCCCGGATCCGACCGATGCATGCAGCACGAGGTCTTTGGTTGGCAGAAAAAGTAATCAAATTCATTTTATACAATACGAGAAATTTTCTCCTCCGATCACATCAATAGAGAACATGGCGGTCAATAAGATTATGGAGACTTGGTAGGTAGTTGTTTGTCAGAACAATATTGCTGCGATGCGTTTTGCTTCAAATGTCGGGTGAGATCGGGGACTCAAGACAAGGCTAGAATATGATATTCATTTAATGATTCAGCATTGTTTTATGTAGACCAGGGGTGTATAAAATAGGACAGCAAGATCATAGCAACTCGTACCGACACCTTTGCAGGGTGACTTGAAATGGCCTGCTATTCTGTACAGATCTAAATTCTAGACTTGGTACACTTTGAGAAGATCGATAGTTCCAACAGGTAAGAATCAGAAGCAGAATCATATTTTGTACTTTAGGAAACTACGGGGAAACGAGCCGAGATAGAAGGGAGGTATCTACATCGTAGATATATAACATTTGATCAGATTTATGGCTGTATCAACCAAAAGAAAGTAATACTATTCATCATTTCTGTGAATATGGGAGAAGAACCTTGGCGAATCCTAACGGAACATGGTTGGGAAATATTTTAATTCTGCCATGGCTATTTCACCGCCAAAACGAGGCTGGATCGCCCGCAACCATCCCGCAAGGCTGACTTAATTAGTCTCGGGCTAAGGTTCGAAGGAAAGTAGAGGCAGGCTATCCAATTTGGTACAACAATTCTAGAATTCCTCCATGAGCACCACCATTTCAGCATCATAGTACGGCTTACCAACAATATATAGCCCCTTCATAATTGCCGTGTTCCTCAAGCACGAAATCATTATAATCATGTTTTCCCTTCCAAACCTTGCCCCGACAGACGTACGTACACAGTTTCTAAGCTTTGTTTACCTGAAAGTCATAACTAACTCACACACCACAGTCCTACAATCTCTGGTATACATCATCTCATAGCAACATTCCCCAGCACACAGAACCCACAAACAATGTATTTGATCACACCACTCCCCATGTTACATCAAACCAAAACCACGGCTCACGTCGTCAACAAGCCAGTAATAGAACACCTCTAGCACGACTACGCTTAGATGAAGAATACATCGAGAGGAGAAAGCAAAATGTACAAAACTGGGGAAGTTCCTGGATCAAGCCTCCTGGAGTAGCAAAATCATTACATCAATTGAGAGAAGAGAAAAGAGAAATGGAAGAACACCAAGAAGCAATGAGACGAGAACAATTGGCACAAGAACTTGCCGAAGCGGAACAGGCGGAGACGGAGGCAATGATACCGGCTGATGATCTTGAGGGTGAGATGGACGGAATGGTGGATCTTGATGATGAAATTCCTGATGCGGATGAGACGGGAATGGGACCTAGTGATTCATCCGATGCTAGTGAAGATGATGAAGAAGATGAAGAAAACGATCTCGAGGATGTTCCCAGAGCACTTGCAGCTTCTCGCATGACGGATGAAGCTTACAGAGATGCGATAACACGTCTTGGGCCTCCCAGAGGATCAATGCTAGAAGATGATGGCGCTTCTACCATTGCTGAGGAAGAGCAATCGCAAATGCTACAAGAAGAAGATCTAGTACATGAGCACGAAGAAGACAATCAAGATGAAGATATGGAAGTAGATCTTGATGATGATATTCCTGAAGCCGACGAAGGATACGAACATACGGATACAGAAGATGAAATTGATAGCAGTGAGGAGGAAAGTGAAGCTGAAAGTCTTCCTCCTGGAAATCATGCAGGTCATGGTGCGAGTATGGTTAGGAGTGATGGTACTCAAAATTCGATGGATCTTTCGAATCTTATATCGCACGATAGTAGTGTGTTATATAGTAGCCCTCGAGGAGCAAGATGATATGAGGCACAATTCATTCATGAATATGGTCACAATTCCTGGAGAAAAACACAATTTCAAGGGTTGATGAGCAATATCCTTCGTAGAGTCTTGGAGTATGATCAGGTACAAAGGATAAGAGTATTGTAATAAGGATGGCAATCTAATATCACCAATGGTAGACACAACGCTGTATCCAATAAGGAGTTCATCACATACCAAATCAAACCCAGGGCAAAAAACAGGCGTATAGGACAAGACTCAAAACAACTTTAATTCATTGGAAAAGGTAAAAGGGTATCAAATGACTGCGGCGTCATGGAGTATGTATTTTTTTTTTTTCGATACCCCAATATGAACATTTCATACTTTTTCATTGTTTTTATCTTTTTTCTGGTGACAAGAAGTGATAATGCTACGTAGTAAGTGAATAATATTAATAACAATAATCTTTGTGGAAATTTAGATGGGGAGTTCAGTTTGTGAGCTGGAGCTCGGTGTGATCTTTGAGGATTGGTGCTTAGTGGGAGTGGAGTGAGAGTGTTGATTGTTGATGAATGGTAGATGGTAAGAAAGGTGAGGGGTGAAGGGGTGGATTGGTGGATTGAGGTCTGAGGCGTTGGGAAGCTGGGAGGAAAAGTGTTTTTTGGGGAAGGGGGGAGAGGGGAGGCGATGAAAAGATTTTTCTGTTGGGAATTAGTGCGGAGGAAAAAATTGGCTGAATGGGAAGGGGTATAAGGCTTGGAACTTGGAACCCAAAAGGAAGAGAAAGTGATGAAGCGAATAGGTTTGGAACTTGGGCTTGGCCATGGGATGAGCATGAGCATGAGCATGAGCGTTGAGGAGAGATTGAAATGGGGATGGGGATGGGAACTGGATGGGATCAGTATAGGATTGGGATTGGGACTGGAATTGTGAGATGTTATATGGGAAATGGGAAGTTTTAGAATTGAGTTGAGTTGAGGCGAGGAATTGTAAGGCATTATGAGATGGGTATGATGGATTGGGAAAAGAGGATTGGGAAAGGGGAAAGGTGAATGTAATTGCGGATGTAATGTGGGACTCGGGAGATAGTTGTTGGAATGGTGGGTTGGGGAGTGTGGTGGGAATGGAGGGAAGAGAGTAAAAAGAAAGAAATAAGATCTTGGATATAATAGATATAATGGAATTACACGATAGTATTGAGAAAACCAACTTGTATGAAGATTCTCGTTAGTGGACTCGCTACGAATGATATATAAATGTATATAACCTATATATATGTGTGTGCGTGCATGTATATATACATCTTAATCTTAGCCCCCCTTTGTACATTTCTGACTAGCCACTCCATCCTCTCACCCTCACATCTCCTCAGCACAAAACCCCCATCATCCCCCACCCTCAACCCCTCATCCTATCCTCCTCTTCTTCCTCCTCCTCCTCTCTCACACTCCATCTTAAAGTTGCAAAAATCATCAAGGTAAACATTGACCTATCTCTCATCAGTCCCCAAATCCACAACGATCTATCTCAAAGCCTAGGAAAACGAGCACACTTACTATAATAAGCATTACTAACTTTACAACTCCCGCTCACGCAAACCGTCGGTCCAGTATACCCCGTTCCTCCACACTGTCCATAAAGCGTTTGCTGTGCCCCAGCCGCAGAAGACGTAGTCGTGCTCCCTATACTACTCGTGCTAGTTTTCGTCGTGAGAGTAGGTGCCGTCGTCAATGACGAGGTGAGAGAAGTAGTCGCACTTGCACTTGTAGAAGTTGATCCCAAACCTGTACTGGTACCAGCGCCGGAACTCGAAAGGGTCCCGGTTAAGCGGATATCGCGGCTACTACTACCTACATACACATTGAATGTCCCGGCTGGTAGAATCCAAGACTGAGTCGTCGTATCCCAGTAACTGAGATCTTTTCTTCTGAGCGAGAAGGTGACGCTATTCGCGACACCGGCTGCGAGATTGATTTTCTTGAACCCGCGGAGTTGTTTCGGGGGAGTATTTGGGACGGAGCTGGGGAATCCAATATAAAGCTGTGCTACTTCTGCGCCGGAAACCGTGCCGTTATTTGTGACCGAAACTGAGACTGTAGCGATGGCGTCGTAGAGATTTGCTTTTCCTCCCGGCAGAATGGCGCTATTTCCAGGAGTCGTAGAAATAGACGAGAGAACGAGATTAGCATATGAAAACGAAGTATAACTCAGCCCGAACCCAAATTCAAATCGCGGCGCGATGGAACTCTGATCGAAATGTCTGTAATCGATAAACAATCCTTCGGAATAACTATCATCACCACTCGCAATCGCAGTGCCATAATCAGCTTGCGCCTTGGCGATTGTGTAAGGGAGTTTTCCGGAGGGAGACACAGAACCGTATAGGATATCCACGAGCGCGTTTCCGGATTCTTGACCGGGGAGACCGGCCCAGACGATTGCGATGACGTTGGGGAGAGCGAGGATACTTTCGAGGATTAGGGGACCGACGCTGTGGATTACTACGATTGTGTTTTTGTTTACTGCCGCGACTGCCGCGACGAGTGCGTTGCCCGAGTGCCAGGGATCGAGATTTATGCGATCGCCTTTCGCTCCTTCGACCTATTTTTAGAGTGAGTAAAAGAGGAGTTAAGTATATTTCGGGAACATACAGTTATATATTCCTCGCCTGCATCGGAATTGATAAACACAATAGCTGTAGCAGCAGCACTTGCCACTGAAGCTCCTGTTGATGTTGAATCTGTATTTGAAAGAGTCAAGGTCGTGCCATCTGTAGTGGCCTTGACTTTTAGTGCATCATATGGTGCAACTAAATATGGGAAGTCGGCTGTTCCTGAGCCCCAACCCTATATATCACAATTAGATCTATTTCTTTCGAATCAAGAGCAGTAACGCGCAGAAGAGAGAGATCCACATGACTCACCATAGCTAAAGTCCCCGTATCACAACCCCTATCTGTACATGCATTCGCCCCAGCTGGATTTACAATAGCATCTTGACCAATCAATGCTAAACTGACCGGTTTCTTAAGCGGCAATGCATTATTGGTATTCTTCAAAAGAACAATTCCATCACGAGCAATAGCTCGAGCAACAGTATTATGGGTTGAAGAAACATTAGGTCCGCCGACTCCACCATTCCAGGAACTCCAGCCGGTCACAACGGGATAATTTGTATCTTGACCGAGATAATACCAGGAGGCTAGAATACGAGTTGCCATGTCGTCAAGACGGGTTTGGGGGACTGTGCCGCTGCGGAACTGTTAGATGGAATGCATGGATATACATTATGGTCAAGGCATTGCTTGGAAGACTTACGCAGTAACGGCATTGAGAAGATTAGTTCCCCATATGAAATTATTGTCGCCAAAATTGTCTCCTGGCATCGCCATATCCATTCCTGCATTTGCACTGCCCGTTGTAGTCTTCTGCGCTGCCCAATCTATACACTCGTCAGAATTTCTCGACATGATAGTACCTCATACATATTTCGATTTGATACATACCACTAACAACATAACCTTGAAAATCTAACTCGTTTTTCAATAGTCCCGTAAGTAAAGCTTGATTTTCACAAGCGTACGAGCTGTTAAACCTATTGTATGAACACATTACTGATGCAACGTTTGCCTTCACTGCTTCAGCGAAGGGCCAGAGATATAACTATATCGTTGTAAGAATCATGCCTGACTTGTGATGGTAAGTGGGCACGCACCTCGTAATTAACTCTGTCGACAATATTCGAACTCATTGTTCCTCGATTCAATTCCTGTTCATTCCCAACTAGAAGACATAGTTAGATAGCGAATGCCATGAATGTGCAATGACTTACGATAATGCTTTGCGCATGCTTGGACACCTGCTGCTTGCATGCCCTCTACCATCTACGAGTAAACGTTAACGGATACCATTCTAGTCTCTCGACAAATTTGTGAAGGTGACGGAATTCAGTCTTACATTCGCCATGGCAACACCAGAGAGGTAAGGATCATTACTAAACCCTTCCCAGTTTCGCCCCCCCTGTTCCAATATCAGTATTTTCTCAGACAATTTACTGAGGACTAGGAGATAGCGAGCTACGAACCACTGGAATTTTCCCCAAAGGTCCAGCCACAGGACCTAGCTGATTATGAACACCGAGTGCTTTGGCTTCGGCTCCTATCATATAGAATGAGCTTTCATCCATCGGCATTTTCGTCTCAATCACAATAGTCATAAGATGGATGTCATCATACCTAAAGCATTACCTCTCGCATACATCAACTCTGTATCCCACGTGCTACCTGTAGTAATTCCAGCAGGAAACGCGGTTACTTTTTGAGCATATCGAACTCTACCTCACATCAATATCAACAACATTAATCATCATCTTTCTTCAGAGGTCATTTAATTTCACAATTCAGAAAATTACATACCCCAAAGGACCATCTTGTAAACAGAAAGCCGGCCATCCAATTGAAGGAATAGCAGCGGTATTACCAACGCATGGCCCCTTCTCCCATCCAACGCCTGTAACTAGCGTAACTTTGTTCGCATTCGTGAGTTTGGCCAAAGCTGTTCTAGCTTTGGTATATGCGGCATTCCAATCCCCATCACCTGCTGCGGCATGAATGGGGGTAGATAATGCTAGAAGGATAAAAGAGTAGAAATGCATTTTATCTGTATGAAAAGACAACATACATGAGAGAACAAAATTGGAGGCACAGGGAAGGTAGAAATGAGGAATGATATATCACTACTATATACTCACGTTTGCACTCAAGCTTTGACGTGTGAAATCAGGGGTTTGAAGTCACTGCGGAACAACGGCTGGTCATGCAATTTGGAAAAGTAATTTGAATCGGCAATGAACCCTTGGTAAACACCCTGAGATACGGCGAGAACGTCCGAGTCTCACCGTGTACCAGATGACTCGAGTCATCCATGGCGATGACGAACTGACAACACCAAGAGCCCCCTGTACTTCTAACAGTGGACATGATAGTGGGTGTAAAATCCGATGTGCCTTTCACCAAGCATTTATCAGCGCACTTCGAGAAAACAAGCACTTTAAATACAGAAGTTGAATGTATGTAATTGGTTTGTATTGGCTAGTAAGCCCCATGGGGTACAGAATTTGACTTTAGCATAAATTCCCCACAAACCACCACTTTACTCCCGGTCCGAATCCCCGTTCGGTACTTACTAACAGAAACACAACAACCACATTTTGATGCAATAGAGCGTCTGGGTTTATTTAGCACTCTTATTTCTCTTGTATTACACTGAGCTTATTGGGAGGGATGGTCTTGGCACGTGGACAATGTTTTCTTTGGAATTAATATATTCCGAGCTCTCTGGTATCATACTTGTTGATCTGCAAATAGATCTTTTCATCTGCTATCGACATCGTATAAAACGTCGGTTCGGATGACGTACTTTGCTGAAGCACTCGAGCTTCGTTTAACACCGGTGCCTTCGTGAAGTAAACTTCCCTCAGTTTCACCATGCGGAAACATTGCCACACTACCTTGAATCGGCTTTATTGAATACGCATTCATGCTACCTTCTTTAGCGCTTGGAAGGAAATAAGTCGTCTCTCCAGCGTCAAACTCATCGTTCAGATATATCAAGAATGTGAATAAAGAAGACTGCTTTGCTTCAGGTGGAGAGGAGTCATAGATGTATTTATCATTCGTGGGGTCAATCCCAGAAGGGGGCCAAGCACCATCTGTATCATTAGCAAGATGGAACTGATGAGAAAGGGGGCTACTTACCGATATGGGCACGATATTCCGCACCAGGAACGTAGCGGTATACACGAAATCTTCTGTTCAGACCTCTTACCTGTTTTCCATTGACTTGCGCTGGAACGAATTCTTTAACTCTGTTCCACACTCCATCGCAGAAAGCATTATCCGCAACCCAATAAAAGTTGTGAGCCAAAATACTATTCTCCTCACCTTCCTCGCGTATTGGGGCATCTGGTGTAAATCCCACTGTCTCGCCAGCAGCAATGATTCGAATGCATTCTTCTGGACTCAAAACATCCTTAAGTAGATGTAGATTTGGCACAATTGGATGTGTATGATGAGTTGTCTTTGGAGGAGTATTAGAAAAGGCAATGGCATTGTCCTGTGATGCCCAGAGGATCGCCGGATGGAGGTTTGCTGGCTTGCGGTCCAATCCTGGTGTTGTTTCTATGACCCGGAATCGAGACTTGATATCTTTTGGCAAGTGATTGAATATGCTACCGTCTAGAACCGAATTGTAGGTCTGCTTGCGCGGTATTGACTCATCCCTCAAGTTCCATGCTTTCCTTGGTACAATGGGACCATTTGTGTCTACACCATCCTCGATCGAATAATCCACTGGGCCGGTGACTCGAAGTATCGCATCTAGCACAACCAATAATTGCTCCTCTCTCGCCGTTCGCTTGGCTGCGGTTTCGTCAAGTTGCTCTGCTAAACCACTAACAACGTCTAAATCTCGAACCCATCGGCAGAGCGCACCTAATTTGGGCTTTTGCCCTCGGATTCGCATCTCCGCAAGTAAAATTCTAGCTTCGGTATAGCCTTCATCTGCAAGAGCACCGCTGATACGAGCCGTCGGGTTTGTGTCAACTATACCAAAATTAGTGCTCGCAATTAGTGACGCGGATGGATAGATAGCATACTAGACGCATTGAAGCCCGTTGTGCAAGCATTTCGAAAGTCGAAAACCGCAGTCCGCAATTCCTTGCATGCCTTCGATTTTATCAGAGCAGGATTCTGCGCTAATATTTTGAGGGTGTCAACGGATATTTCGATATCTTCCTCGGCGATTAGAAGGTCGTGAAGAGTCTTGGGTTCAGTCGAAAGCTCCGGAGGTGGAGTGATAATACTTGTAGTCTTCACTTTCTTAATGTTTTGCTCAATGGGCAGATTTTGCTGCTTCCTCTTGCCCTTTGATTTAGCCATTGTAGAAAGAATATTTCAGTCGATTAGAGAAATTGATTAATTGGATGGATTGTATCACTTCAAGAATAGTAAATATATTGCCGAGCGGTGAAAAGTGTCGCCACTACTTCCCCACGCCCCCATAAAACTTTCAACCATGATCTGATAGGAAGTCCCATTTTGACGTTCCATATATACTTAGGTAGGTAATTGATGGAACTTGGGACGTTCATCACAGATCGTTCCAAAAGTCACTATGTCATCTCGAATATGAATGAGTCTCAAGTTCTCAGCACATTTACTTTTTCACAGAAAGACACACACCCATTTCAATGACTAGAAATCTTCTGCAGAAGCATATTAAAGTTAAGATCTATGCAATTGAGAAGGTCGGAATAAGCTGTATGTTCGTTTACTATCTCTGCTCTTGGACAATTACTTCTACCGATGACCTGAAATATCGGTGTACTCGACGAATATAGTTATTCGTGCTTCAATGCTGTGCTACGTTACCATTGGCAAGCATTCTGTAACCAGGTTGACCTAGTATGTTTGGCGCACGGCTGGAAGCGATTACCTAGATCTTGCAGGTGTACGCGTCAGCAGCATGAATCTTTTTATTTCATTATCGGTGAGTGATTTTTGTGCCAGCCATTATCGAACATCCTATATTTCGGGTGAGGGGTCCTTTGTCTCCAAGCAACAAGGATCCCGTCGATTCTCGGGCCAAGGCCACACGAAGTCAGCATATAAGGCGTTTATCCAGGCCAATGATATTGTAAATACTTTCGCAAGAGTAAGCTGGATTTGGTAGTGTAGCCACTGCAGCGACCAGTTTGACGGATCAACGAATTATTGAGCCTACTGATACACGAAGTAGTATGCCAGCGGCATGCAAGGAGCAAGAATTGACGATGAGCCTATCGGTTGAGATCTTGCATGCCGTTTGAAAAGTTTTGGAGATGCTGCCTGTTCATTCGCGGGCTATTCTTCAATGTTTTTGTAGCTGTAAGACTGTTCGAGAGTATATATCCCACCATCTGCAATTGAAATCTAAAGAGTGGATTTGATCTACAGTAGACAATATAAGTTTGTCGACTGACTCTCTTTTTTTCCTTACTAACATCTGGATCCAGCAGAGAAAATGGCTTCGGCACACGTAGAAACACCACCTGCAGACACAACTGGTTTACCAGATTATCTTCTAGACCCTAATGCAGTAATGAAGGATGTTGATGCCAAATGGCGATACAATCAGCCGCCGGACTATACAAATACAAGAAGAGTCTGGGCACAGAGTGTGTAAATTCTATAGCAGATCATCATCTACAAAGAGGAACATTCATTAACTTCTCGCAGCCAAAACACAAAGTCACACGGCTGCGTCCCTACCCTCTCTTGTCGAAAACCTCGTCAAGAACTGGGAAGTAGAAGCCTCTTTCAAAACTGACATTTCTGACTGGCGCACCATCGATCATCCCAATTTCACATTCTCTATCAATGGCTCTGCGCCCGTTACAGGTGAATACATGTTGAAAGTGGGCACTTATAATGCTATCCTTACATCGAACGAATACTATTCTCCGGAAAAATCAGATTTTTCGAGCAGTCACAAGACATTTAAAAGGATGATGCCAACCTTCGCGTGGGAGGTGTTAGAGGTATATAGTGGGCCACCAACCGTTAGTTTCAAATGGAGACATTGGGGTATTATGAAGAATGATTATGTTGGAGTTAATGAGTACGTTCATATCTCCTCCCACCTTCACATCTTCCCCTTGCCCTGCGTTGACCTCAATTAGCAAAGGCGAAAAGGTAACTATTCCCTCGAATGGCGGAACAATCGACATTCAAGGCGTCGCAATAGCGAAAGTCGACTCAGCAGTACGTCTCCAAGCTGTAGAGATATTCTACGATCCCCTCGAGATGTTCCGACAGATAGCGAACAAAAGCGATGTCAAGAAATCTGAGTTGCCTAAAGGGAGCAAGGACGATCTAGCAACATTGTTACATGGGGAAGGATATGCGGCTGAAAAGTCAGAGGCTGCGGTGGTCTCCACAGGTTGCCCATTTATGCCCGGGGAGAACAGGGAATAAGGTCGAGATTTGGAGCTACGATACATGTTCCTCTCAATTGGAAGTACTGAGAGACTTGATACCGCTGGGTCTGACTGCGTTTGCGCTTGAGGCCTGTGATTGAGAAAAATTGAATTTAAATTTGCTCACTCAACCATTTATCTACTTGGTAGTAGAACATCTACTGTCTTGCACGTCTTTCAAGTCACATCCGCTTCACATTTTATACTAATCTGTCAGTAATTCTCTCTCAATGGGGCGATGAAGCAGCTTCCGGCCAAATTTGGACGGATATTTGACAGCCGCAGTTTTGGGTATTCATAGCTTGACCAGGTAACATCAATTATTTAAAAGTCACTTGGTGAATATCCGCAGCTTCAGAATCAAAGGCTGGATCATTGATTGGCTTGCTGCATATTAAAACAGATGACGGCCTTTGTCTAATAGCTTGAAGTTAAGAATGCAAAATTCAGCTAGAACTAGATGGCTCTCGGCAATTTCCCATATAGTATGTACTAGTAGCTGGAGAATCTTTCTACCTAATCATCAATTGGGGTACTGTTCTAAAACAATATTTTAGAGAGTCCGCTAGAACCTGAATAGTCCGAGCATAAAAGAATGTGGACAACTTGGGTTTGAAGAAGTCTTGGCAGGGCTGAAAATATCTATTTGAAAGTCAGAGGACGCTTGAATGATATATCTGAAATCGGGTCCATGTAGTTATCCAATCAGCTAAACTGTTGACACATCTCGATATACGAAAAGGCCCTGTGCTTTGTGCTAAGACACCAGTATAGTACCGACGGCACATCTCCTGGCGGGCAGGACAACAACCACATATCTTGTACAACTTGTGGTCTCATTATATTCATCTGATTCAATTACCTTCTATTGGAAAAATTTCTTAAGGCTAAGTCTAGCCCAAGAAAATATCAAATCTCATCTCTCTGCTATCGTCTTTGATATTATTGAGTCCCAGATTCGCAGCATGGTGAAAAGACCGTGCAACTGTTTCGTCTTCTGGAAATTTGTGACATTTGTTTCATTCACCAAGCATTTTAAATTGTCGAGCTGGCCTGTTTCAATTTATCTCTTCTATAGATTGTTTTGTAATTTTGTAACCCTTTTTTCATATGCAAAACCTAAATCATCGAATGGAAGGATACTATTTTTGGCGGTAACGCCAATGGAATGGCTAATGCTATTCACATTACAACCAAATCCTTGGTTATTTTCCCTTCTTGACAAAGACTCCCGCAAGCTGCTCCTCATCTAGATTAACATCTCAAAAATGGAAACCAGGGGGGCGGGTATATTTTTGTGGCTTTTACTGGTTGAACTTAAAATCTAGGAAATGAACACATTAATATTAGACACAGGGACCCGAGACTCAACACTCTCAAGGGCTGGTTCTCTTCGTAATTTATATTGCTATCATTTGTGAATCCATACACACATGAGTTCAAACTCTCAATGTTAATTCGACAGATTATAGCATTGGCGACAGCCTTGCTGGTACAGGCACCGGTAGCTTTATCAGATAATGGTGTTGGACATCATCTTATGCAAGATGGAATTCAGGTCTTGAATCAAGAACAGGTACAAAAATCGCAAGGACAAGCGCAACAGGCACAGGGTCAGCAATGCCAGAACCAGAATCAACAAATGCAAGGCCAGCAATCGCAGTGTCAATCCTCAACTCAGAATTACCAAAGCCAACCAACAGGGGGCCAAGGACGAAGAAGACTGCAGCCTCAAGCTCAACAATCTCAAGCTTCGCAAAATCAAAGACTCCAGCCTCAGTCAACTAATACGGAGGAGTCTGGACAATGCTTTTCATTAAATGGATCATGTGACCCCAACGGAATACCTTGCTTTAGCAACGATAGCGCAAGTCGATGTTGTGGATCTGACGAGTTTTGCTCTACTAATAAACTATGCGTTTCAAAGAACGATTCGAATAAATTCTCCCGTGGTTCTTGTACAGATCCCACTTTCAGAGCAGCTTCTTGCCCGAATATTTGTCAGGGTAGTAGGTTTCCAACACTTAGCATATGACGACAGTAGAAGAGGTCTGATTGCTAACATGTAATACAGTCGGCGATACTGGGGCAGTATTACCATGTGGTGATCCGTCACTAGGACAATTTTGTTGCGACGAAGGTCGAGGTTTTGAATGCTGTTCGACGCCAAGGAAAGTCTTCACCCTAGGCAAAGGAACAACTTTTACGGAGAACTCTTTCAATTCAGCCGCCACCGCCAACTCGAATACGGACTCCCAGCCACAAAGATCATCTCAATCCGCAACTACACGCACTGAGACTGAGACTGCGACCCAAATTCAGACTCAGATATATTCCGCAACCCAGACAGTCGTCAGAACTTCCGTTTCCGTTTCCGTTTCTGTACAAGTTGTCACGTCCAATCAATCTCCCACTTCCACCAAAGCGTTTTCGCCAGCAGTTTCAGTAACATCTTCGACATCAATCATTCTTGTTACACAAACAACATCACAAAACCAACCATCTAATTCTCTCCAAGCAACGCGGAGCGGAAGTGTGTATCAAAATCAAAACAGTCAACTATTATCATCCTCTACCATCTGGAATGCCAATACTCAAGCTTCTGCTTCTCCAAGTTCCAATGAAGGCCAAGGTCAAAATGGAGGAACAAGTTCAAGTTCAACTGCGAATTCTCAAGCCTCAAACAAGGCCCAAAACCAAAACCAAACCGATAACCAAGATATTCAATCCGCCGTGTCAAACTTTCTGAAATCCCCTAACAATATGACCGCAATTATTGGTGGATCCAGTGCCTTGGCTGCCATAGTGACGTTGGGAATAGTGATAGTTTGTTTCAGAAAACGAAGACGGGGTAAGAAGTCAGGAATTCAGTTACAAGATGGTAAAAGACGAGGATCTGCATCTGAGAGGGGCGTTAGCGAGAAAATGGGGAATGGAGATGAAGATGGAAATGGAGATACAAGTATAGGGGTATTTGTGACAGTGTCTGAGAAACTTAAAGGGTTGAAGGAGAAAGCACATACTGCGCATCTGAAAGAAGATGATAGAGTTTCGAGGGAATTTGATGGAGCACTTGGAGGCGGAACGTACCTGGAAGGTGGTACGATGGGGAGAGGCCGACCACGTGGAGACTTGGGAAGGAGTTCAGCGGATAGTGAATACGCGAATACTAGGGATATGAGTACGAACCCAAATATCCCCCCACCCATCCCTTCGAGCTTCAGCAACCCCAGAACTCCTCCTCAGCCGCCTTCACTACCACCGTTTCCATCCCAATCTCGAGATTCGGGATACAGAACCTCGAGAAGATCTTTCACTTCAGCAACTACGGGATCTCATTATAGTCGTGCGACAAATGGAGACCCATTACGAATCCCGTTGCAAATAAATATGCCCGTGCCATATCGCCCAGTTGGAAGTGGGAATAGTGGAGCGTATGGACTACTTTCGAGAGAGGAAGAACAAGGTTCTGGACTTGGTCGGGAGCGAGTGAATGAACAGAGGCAGGAAGAACCTAGAGGTTTCTTTTAGGCTTTCATCAGAAGGGAGAGTTGAGAGATGTATCCCACTATCTTTCGTATGGAGCCCAGGAATGAGAGTATGTAATCATAATTTCAAAAGTAAACTCAAAATCTAAAGTCGAAACTTGGACGTCGAATTACCGTATCGTCGTGATCTATATTATTTATTATTTCCAGCTTTAGAATCGAAACGAACCAAAATTTCCTAGGTCAAAATGGTAAGGTGTGTAACCCGTATTTGCTGCCACTTCTTCTTGACTAAACCCTCATCGTAATGATACAGAGCCTTGGGCGTAGGTAAACATTTACGGTGTCGATAAACGCATTGTCGTAGATGGCGTACATAGAAAAGAGAGTCCAACGCGTTCAACACGAAGGATTTGTAAAACGAGGACCACGGGCGGCATGAATCTTTCCTCATACTTCTGCGAAATATACATATATGTGTGTTCGAGCATTAATAGTTGCTCAGGTAGGAAGACTGTAGTATAATACGATGTTTGATATAAATTGGCCACTGGACGTCGGAGAGTGGATGCCTCGCGAAGAGTTGAGCTTGGTAAGCGATGTTGGTTTGTTGGTTTGAAGACCAGGCATTCTGCTGATCCGACTGATTTCTAGAAACAACCTGTGTTAGAGTTATGTTAGCTAATTAACTCGGAGCCAATATCTACCTAGTCAACGGCTAGATCAAATCTGATTATTGAGACAAAACTCGAGATGAGCACTGTGCTCGATGTGAATTGGGTATATAGAGATTTCCATTACCGTTGTATTTTTATACTTCTCATAATGACCCACCTTGAGCTTGGACTGTGCGAAGACTCTAAGGAGCGTAACTCAAGGCTTGAGTGGTGCAAGTGAAAAGGTTTCCGCGGAGGCTGTAGTTGCGATGTTTCTTCGGCCATGGCGGTCCATTCGTTTGTGAGCTTTGAAGTCAATGATTGAGGTGAGTCTGGAAGGTGACGGAACATATCGTAGCTTTACTAATTTCCTTGTGGCACTATGCTCTTCTTAGTCTGGATATTAAAATGGTTTGAAATTGCCAGTTCGAACATAGAATATTTGTATACACGGGAGGCATTGGACGAGTTTTCTTGCATAGCAATGTGATTGAGATGCATTACAAAGCACGTCTTCATATATCTTGAATAATTAAGGACTGATGCACGATTGTTAGAGTCTCGATCAATGTAGAGAATATTTTGATATGGCTGTATCGCAAATGAATAGACATCTCTCTAAGACATAAAATGGCATATAAAGTAACGCTATTTGTAGGAAATGCTGAATCGTAATTATCCAAGAAATTCGGTTATTGATAACCTAGCAAAGGATTATGCGGAGGTTTGAGAGCCACATAGATCCGAAGTCAGATAGTCCTCAGGTATCTTCCCCCCTCCTGCTCTCCAAAGTGCCTCGGCTCATTTCGGAGCAACGCTCAAAGCACGAATTTGTAGTGCGGTAGCTCAGGTCGCGAAGTAATCAATATCACAGAGTGCGTCACTACGCTTTCTCCAATCCTATGTGTGAGCGATGATGAAGTTTAACTGCAAGTTAAGATAAATAGGACGGGACAAACTTGAGGGATACTATTCCATCAGAACCAAATTCAAGATTCGTCCGAAAGGATTGAGGAGGAGTTCGCCGATCATTCCACATTCGGTCGCTCACTATCTGGGGTCTCTTGACCTATCAATTTAGGCAAGGAAAGTAATGGCTGCAGTGTACCAATTCACATATGTAAAGGCCGTGAAGGCACTCAGTCTGGAGTTTTACGGCCAGATTGGCTCAACACCGTAGTACCTTCCTTGTTACTTGTGAAACTCGGAAGCATGGAACCGAAACCTGCCATTTAAAGCCGATCCATAAGAAGTTGGGATTGATGAGTAATTGAGGACAGACTCATACAAGATTGTGTTGAGCCCGAAATTTTCGGCTAACAGTGAGTCGGAAAGCATGGTACTAACCATGGGAGGTTTAGACAATCAGGGATAGGGCACACTTCTCCGGTTGGTTGTATCCCGTTAAATAAGGATGCCCAATCGGTTAGCCAGGCCGAGTATGAAACGCGCACCAGTAAGGTAGGAATCAAGGCCCCGATCCCCCTATTTTCCATATTTTTTGGAATAAAAAACATAGAGATATATAAACGTATGGCCCCTTTCTTTCCATCATAAAAACAATGTCATCCGAGAAGAAATGCAATAAAGAAACAGCCCGCTTAAGAATCGAGTAATTGCTTTTTACAAAAGGCTTGTATCCTTGAAACTTTTGGGTTGAGAACCAGCTTTGGCTTGGGCGCGCCACCCTTTAATTTTTTCGAGTTTCCTGGCTTGCACCGCGCGAAAATAGATGAAGGATGGCAAGTGGTTTCCCAAAAGTTAGCACAATCGCCGAGGGCTCGGTTGAGATCAATTTAATGCACACTATATGAGTGTGGATAGCGAAAGATGGCAATTTCTGGGCTCATGAGAATCCCATGATTGACCCAGCCTCGTATTGTGTGTGGGAAAGGAAAACAATAGCCCTATTCCGACTGGTAGCAACTCGACGCAACCGGGCACCTATAGAAAATGGAAGGTAGATGTAACTAGAACCAACCTGGTTAGAGGCTGGAAAGGGTCGTACTAAGGTAGGGCTGCAGTATTCTTACGGGAATAAGCACAAGGTCAAGGTCAAGGATTGGTTGATGAGATCTATGCTGCAAGATCTCGGGAGTCGAGTACACATACTAACAAGTAGGTCAATGCGGAGGTCGTACGTGTGAAGCGAGTCAGCGAAAGTGCCCAGAGAGGTTAAGCACGTGAAAATGGACTGTCGAGAGCAAATTCGTGGCAAAGAATCGTTGCAACAGAACGAAGTTTCCACTCGGAGTTGCGTAGTTGCAAGAGACATCTCAGCGATGTTGTGTCTCATCCGAGGTCTTCATATTTCAGAACCAAACACATCGACAACAGAAAGGACTATCACCTGACCCTAATCCGGAGCTTCGATTCGCTATCATGTTCCTCAAAATCTCTGTCATATATCACAAACAGCAATCAAATTTTGCTGCTGTTTAATCTGCGTCATCAAACAATTGATGCTACCCAAATGTGTATATATACAACCTGAAGGAACAGCACGAATGATTCCATCAACAATCGATATCTTGCATCTCGGCACTCACATCTCGTGACTTTTTCGACATCATTACACGTGACCGATCACTGGGCACGAAAGATTGAGATCATCTCAATGAATCAGAACCGGCACCAACACCAACACCAGCACACCAATATCGGTATCCCGATATCTGCGATTTTTCGCACCCGCTTGAGTGGACAGCTGTTTGGTTGACTACATACTTGTGTATTTACGCAAAAGGCACGTCCGCAAATCCGCAATACTCGACGAATCAACACCTCCTCAATCAACCAAAATGGAGATATCCGAACGGAGACTGAAATCTCTTTATTAGTGGTACGGGATACTCAACTCCATCATTTCTCTCGCGCGTCAGCTAATCTTCCGCATGTAGAGGAGCCTAAAAGTCCGAACACCGAACTGTCTCGCACATTTATGCGTTCTTACCTGGTCATTCCTTATCAAGTTGAAAAGTCAAATATCGTCTTGACCGGTACCTCCAATAACCTAATCGAGCTCATGTCTCATCTCCGAAGTGGAGTCTTCCTTTTAACTTTCAACATTTGACCCTGGTGAACAGATGCATTGGTCATGATCCGCTCGAGATTGAAGCGAGTCCGAACTTTCCACTCTGCAGGGAATTCAAGATATATCCGGATATCGCAGAAACGTGTTAATCCGGTTACCCGACGGCAATTTGTACATCAAAAAGCTTGTCAACTACCACCACGTAGTGCCAATCATTTATAAAGTTGTCGATTAATTGGTGGAAAACAGAACTCATGAGAAAGTGCATCACGCTCCACATAGATAAGAATTCGTCACGTGGATATCGTTTGGCTATCTTGTTGTGCAGAATTGCTCGGTTCTGCTTCAGAACACCCTTTCCTTTTTGTAGGAAGGGAGCTTTGAATTGCACTCTGCTGCAACTTCACATTTCTGCATCACATATTGTACAGCAAGCCCCTGCATCGCAGAGATTAGCCTTAGGAGGTAGAACATTAAAGGTATTGACGCCCCCTTGGAAACTGTGTCCCGTCGACGACGTCGCATCTTTCTTTTTTCAGGGTTCTTGTTAGCACTTCGGGATGGCGGCTTGCCGATGCTCGGTATCCACAGCTTATGAATATGGTGTTAGATATTCATCCCCGAGGGCTAGGATTTCAATGACCGAAAGTTGCCTGCCATGTTAATATATAGTGTTGTACTCCTACATAAAAAACCTTGACACTTGTCTCCGGACCATGCAAGCTAGGGATGGGAATAAACCCAGAGATACCCCGAAGGATCTGTCCTTGCATTTGCCTCTCGAAAATTGCGCTGATAACATTCTACCTCTCCGAATGCTACCCTCGATCTATAGCCCAAACTGCTATCAGCCCAAGGGTCTTGGCATTATATTGACTCTATCATTCGTTCAGATCTTGCGCTACAGTAACTATTCGTTAACCGGAATACAGAATGATTTTTGTTTACCACGGCCTATATCCAAAAGTACGAAGTAGAGGTATTTTCAGATAAACGACTTATTTAGTTGACAGGACAGGTGTTGACCGCCATGTTCCAAGAATCCGAATCTATTATTTATTACATTGTTCGTCTGGGCGATAATCCATTCACACAAGGGTTTACAAGTCCATCAGAACTTGAGGCTTGGAAAACAATTGTCGAAATTTGTTATCGTGGGTGGTTACCAGTATCGCACGCCCATACGGATGAGGTCGGACGAATATGAGAGATTTCCCCAAATGATCCAATCAAATTGATAATTTCATCAAGTCCAGTCACAGGAATAAAGATGACTCCATCACATGGTAGCATGCCTTAGGGATTATTTAAGGCTCTCACGTCAGCGGACTGGGTACCATTTCCTTGTACATTCAGCCTCGGGGATACAACTTATTTAGTTAGGGTACATTCCAAGCATTGCTTACTTCAACAATATGTCATGTATCGGATATGAACATCTGCTTACAGCCAGTTTGTAACCATTCAACCAAGGTTGATTGGATAAAATTTACGCCATACCATTGATTTTTATTATTATTTCTGCCGACTGCACGTGGTAGGTACCTCACCCTCGTATCCCTCAACAGCAGCAATGCTGCGGCTGTGAATTGTGAGAGGTCTGTGCGATGACATGCAGTCAGAAGTGACATCCCTAGTCTAGGGGTCTCGCATTTCGTACGCTTTATCTTTGTTCAAACGTTCAAGATCAGCTAAAACTCGAAAACCAAAAAAAGTTGCCTAGTGGTCAAGCTCTTTCATGCAAGCCATTTTCTGACACAAGATACTATCAGCTATAAAATAAAGTTTAAAGCGTTGCAATCGAAACTTCAGATATGCCAGACGCTAATAGACTGGGGTTGGGGAAGCCAAGACCATATAGCCGAATCGAAGGGTTATCGCCCCACACACATATTTAGAATGCTTGGGAGGCAAGGGAAGGTATTGAACGTGCTCTACAGGCTACAGCTATGAACCTTCAACCTATTGCAGTGAAATCCCTACAATAGTACCACCTACAGCACACATAGAGCTACCATCAGTCAATTTCACAGACATTGGGAAAAAACTCTGTCTACGGCTACTGTATGAGTGACGCGTAGGTATATGTATAGCTGAATCAGCGCTCTGTTGTACAGTTACAATAGCTTCCTCTGAGTCGTTAGCCCGGCATGGAAAGTCCCCTGTATATCCAGGCCCTTGTAGAAATGTAACATCTACTGAAATTTATGCAAGATTCCATTAAGCAATGGCCTTATAGGTCTGCACTATACGGTATGGGTGATATTCGGCTCTTATTCCCTATCAGGGTACCATTAGCAAGGTTTATCTCATGATGATCATTGCAATCAATGTTATAACAGCAGACCGGCGGGAAAGTTTCTAAATGGCTCAAATTTCTGTATCCTTGCCAATGTGCCATCCTATCCTCAATAGAGGACTAAGGCCATTCGTCTATTCATGACAGATTCTTGCTGATATCAATATACCCAACCTACCAAATGCGCCTGTAGGGCCTGCAAAAATCCCAAAACCCATGCAATTTCCAAAAGTAAAAGTTTACAAAAGAATATGTACAGTATGCATTCCGAAAGTCCTCAACAAATTGAAAGTCGTGGTAGAAGTATTCCCGGAGTATTAAGCAATGTTACTGAAGACCTCCATCTTCACATTACTCCTGGACTCTACAAGCATGTTCACAATGGAAAACAAGGTATCCGGCTTCACATCCTCGAGTATCAACTTGTAATTATGTCCAGCCGGGACATCGGATACCGAACTCATGGTCGGTGGCGTAGAAGCTATCGATTGTCGGTGGTCTGGTGCCGAAAATGCCTCGGCCAATGCTAAATCAAAGTTCATATCTTCACAGTAAAGCTGATCAATGTCTGCTTCCGTTTCACTGGTAAGACCGCCAACTGTTGGTATGCCCATGTTGTATCCCGAAGGCACCGAATTTTGGGCCAGTGAAATTCCGGGTGACGAAGGTTCCGTAGATGAATAAGACATGTCATTGAATTGTAAAGGTGGTAGCCCATCAAAATTGAAAAGTGAATGTGCATCGTTGTTGAAGTTGTTTTGGGACAGTTGCTGAGCAGTGAGCTGAAGAGGAAGTCCCGGGAGTGGCAATTGCCCCATCAAAGAGTTCTCCGTTTCGTACTCCATCGCATTGTCAGGTGATGAATCTGTGTGCAAAACTTGGTCGAGTCTTTCACACTTGGGAAAGTCGAAACCGTTGCGTTCTCGTACTGGAGTACACTGAGTCGTGGATGCTTTCCGTCGTTTCAATCGGCCCTTCCGTTCCATAATAACGTATCTAAATCCAGCAAAAGAATAAGTAATCGTTGCGTTGAAATCTCGAAAATTTGAAGGGCTCCTCTAACCTGTTCTTTATATCTGTTGGTGAGCGGTTTGGGAACTCTTTCTCACTTATGCTCTTCCAACTCCTTCCGTGTACGTGGACAGCCTCTAAGAGTCGGGCTTCCTCATCACTATCCCAATCCTCATGACTGATATTTGGATCGAGAAAATGATACCATCTCTTAGCGCATTCTTTTCACATGTTAGGTTAGTATATGAATGATTCCAAATCCAAAGGAGCTTGGAAAAACACTCACGGTCTGCATGCCTTGTCTGTACTATTTCGGCAACCATAGTCCAACTATGAGAAAATTTTAGCTTCAATGAAGGATTGCTTTTGTGCTTCGGGTGTACATACTAAGTGCCATGTTGCTCTACTCCTCTCCTCAGTCGATCGTCTTCTTCATGATCCCATAGTCCTTTGTTGACCTCTTTTCCCACTTTGCTCCATCTCTTCCGGCAATCCTTATTTGTCCTACCCCGGACTTTCGACGCGATCAAATTCCAATCGTTCACAATTCCCCTTTCCTTGACTATTTGTTAAGACAATTAGAATCAGACGATCGTTTATTTGGATTGCCAAGAGCATTGTAAATGCAAGGAGAATGACTTTAAAGAAAATCGGTGGCAATTACATTGCAGTGTAGCTTCTCTGCGCAAGATCTGGTCCTCGTCGTCCGTCCAGTACTTACGAACCCGTGATGGAGATGGTGCTATAATATCCATTGATACCAACAGGAGAATAACAAGATCCGCAATTAAATTTGGTGTGTGGCACAAATGCAAGTTACATATAATTTTTGAGTGCGGTTAAAGATATAACGATCAGATGAAGGAAGGGTTCTATCAGCTATCGGGCCCGGGATCAAAAGCGTCTTACAATGAGATGTGCGCGCCGCTATCATGCATGGTAAGCCGTCCCGGGGGGGCTGGACGAACCTGCAGTGACACACTTGCTTTTTGAGGATTTGACCATCGGAATCTGACTTTATCGTATCTAAAATGGCATTGTAACTTTGTGGCTTTAACGGTTGTCTTGCGTGCAGCGGGCTGTGCCGAGAGCTTGTGTCATTAATGTCACCGATATCCGTGTTACTGAGATATTTTGAGCGGAAATCGACTTGGTATAGTTATGATTGGGAGAATTACGAACAAAGTTTGTTGAGTAACTTGCTATTGCTTGGCGGTACCAATGTATCAGAAACTTGCAAAACTACTAATAAAGTAAGCTCCACGTGCTATAGAGGCAAAATATGAAGGCCGATTCTTGGTACCGGTATAAAGAACACTTCGGTTTACAGATCCCAATTATTAGGTACTGTGTATACGATTACGTGAAGCTTAGTCGCAAACTACTTTACTATCCTGGCAACTGTGCAATGACCATCCTTGGAACTACCAGGAAATGAAATTGTTACAGGACAAGTCCCACTTGAGATTCTATTACGCGCACAATCACCAAGTTCCCCAACTATTTGTGGTTAGGATATGCGGTTATTCGTAGCCTTGTTTCCATGTCAAATTGAAAGGATCATGAAGGATTTGTGCGGCGAAACGTGCATGCACAGGTCGATATGTACAAGTTCTGCACGGTTCACACATTATATAGGGAGATGATTCGTTGTGGGCAATCGCTAGGTATGAATCATGGCCACGTCGATAATCAGATAAGTACCAAGGTATTCAACGGTATCTTATCCTTGCTCGCTTAATCCGTTTTATCGTTCCCCCCATATTTTACGTGGGGTTTTTGCAGCTAGCCACTCGCGTTCATTTACTAACTGCCTGATAGAAGACCCTTGCCCGGACCCGAGTACAGCTTTGTTCCTATTGAAGGAAAGTTTTCACAACTTGAAATCACAACTATGTACCTTCTAAGTATATCAACATGTTGACATGGAGTTGAATCCCTGTTATACCCGGTACTTTTTGGGGGTAATTCGTTTAGCGGGGCATCTCATGAAGCATACCCGTCAAATTAGCCGCTATTAGCCTTTCGATCAGAACATTCCAATCCATGGGGGTACGATCCTCCCGAGGTAGTAATTTTCCCTGGGCGTCAAATATTTACCTTCAAATATCCTCCACATCCTTCGCCTATTTCGTTTTGCAATTGCGTGGCATAAACCCTACATCCAATGGTTCCTCTCGCGTGGCCATCTTGGCTGTCACATCGGTCTTGGTGACCCCTAAAATGGATGGAATTCCCGGAGGCCAAGCTTTGAGCTTTAAGACTTCTGGATTCGGAACACCCATGAAGATGGTCCAAATAATACATCAAGCTTGCATCAAAAACTCTATTGGCAACGAACATGCAGCTCTGCCGTCGCGTAGCTTTCCATTCCGAGTGCAATCGAGTTTAATGGCTCAGGTGACCTTCTCAGCCCGCAAAATGTTCTTGATGGAAATCGAGGGAAAAGGGATCTCAACCGGAATCGGGCCGCCACTTAATCCTCGCCATGCCGAGATTTTAACCTCCACTGACCACGACACGGTCCCTTCGCAAGTTTTGTCTCCGAAATTACAATCCGCTTGTTGACGTGATAGAACTAAGCAATCTATCGTATTGTTAACGTAATAATAGGTGGATCGCGGGCGTTGCGGGCATTGCGGATTTCCGCAAGTCGCCGGTCTCGCGCTTTTTTGATCCGTATCACACCCGTTCTCGCTCAAGCTTCAAAGATAACTGGTCAAATTTGGTGCTGAAAGGTTTCGATGAATAGGACGCGCAATCCTATCCAGCCTCCTCCGCATCCAAATTCCTTCCACTTTGTAGAAGGGAATACTACTGAGATCATTCGGTCACAATTCTCTCGATAAGTAATTGGGGGAACCAAAGTGTTTGATGCTTGATATTGACCCTGTCATTCGTGGGCTTCTCTTCTAGGGATCTGTGGTACCCATCTATTGTCATAGACTTATCTCTGAGATCACGACCCTGATTTTCTTCATGTGGATTTGCTGCAACGCTTGAGATTTGTCTACTAGGATGTCCCCAGATTTTCGATTTCTCAAGATATAACTTGTTGGTTTCTTTCCTGGATTGTCAGGATCATCCTTGCTATCATTTACTATAAGCTTTGTCAAAAGCTTAAGTATCTTCTTGACAACCACCGGGCATCGGATTCTTTTCCCATCTCAACGCCCGCAAGCCACAATACCACAAGATATAGGGCAGCACATGCGATATTGAGCAGGGAAAACAGTTTCAGGGTTTCCGGCAACCGATAGGTCAAATCACAATTGAGAGTCATGGAATTCAAGCGCTACATGCTATATGACTCTTTCTACAGCCTGACACTCTTATAGGCCAAATTTGTGCTGCATCACGTTATATGTGTGCATCAAGACGGCAACCACGTGTTTGTTAGGGAAAGTGGTAACAACTCTATCTATGATATTTCTCTTGGCATTTGGTTTGTATATATGCTAGTATTAACACATTACCGTTACATTACCAAAAGAGTTTCTTTGTGTCTAAATACATGATTACGCCATCATCATTCTCACTGCATTCAATCAACTTTATTCTTACTTCCTCCACATCCGAGGCTGCCAGCATCACAAGAAACTCCGTCCTTTCTTATCCAATATGGGTGAATCATTCCGTCGATAATTGCGAAGAGCAATCAATTTCTCATCCCGAGATTCATTTGAATAATACTCGCTCCAGATATCATCAGTTATCTCCAGTATGCAAAGCGACAGTCTAGACATCACTATTTACCCTGCTTAGACGTCTGCAGTCATCTCGGCCAATATATCCTCATGTAAGTTGCTCCATCGTCTTCCCGAATCTAAGAAATAAAAATCTTTATAGGCGGTTGACTCTTTTCCTCAACGTTTCGTGCAGTGTAGATCATTAATTCTGATATCGATTTGGTGGTATGAATTACTCCACGTGACTTTCTCATATAAGATACACCTCGCGAACCGCAATTAGTAAGCTGATTCTTCTGTAGATATTCTCCCGTCAGCCGTGTTGCTCCTTCTATACTGCAGCTAGTTCTAGGGTTCTGGGACCCGAGTAAAGTTCTTGCTCGGGTCCCCTTCAGCCTGCCTCATTGCTTACATTGGTTGGCACGACAATGAAGTTGCCGCTGACGGGAACGAAAGACGTAAGGGGCTTATAAAGACCCATAAAGACCCTGTAAGCACTATGTTTGATGAAGAAACCCATGGTTGAAGATAAGTCCCTGCATTTAGCGTGCGTTTCTGATATTTCTGTGGGTGTTCCCGGGCCGAACCTGCTTCGTTGAGAATATTCAGATATTCAGATTTTTGCATGCATGAAGTTGAGCTGCATGAGATAAGGCCTAGGGCTATTGACGTGAATAATCCCACCTCCCCGAAATAGTCTCAAATTTGAAGGATGCCGAGACAAATAGGCTTTCATGGCTCTTACCGGTCCGATATGAGGTTATTCGGCTTTTCAACGGTGAACGACCTCGGGTAAGCCAACTGTTGGCTCTTCATCTTATCGGAGATTTCGGAACGAGGCCACCGAAGCTCATGTTGGGCAGGCAGCAATCTGGTAGATTAGCAATCTGGTCGCTGCCTAACAAGATAACAAGGTTACATGCACGTGTTTTCTTTCTTGAGAATCTTGCTACTGTCGATCATTTGGAATTGGAGAGGAGGAAAGTTCAAATTCCTTAATACAGCTGAGCGTCAAAGAATCCCCATCTAATCCCGCTGTCTAGTTGTATCAATTCAGCTGCCATCTTTACAATAAGATCCCTGAGGAAGAAATCGTCTTCAATTTGATCAAGTTCGGACGGTATCTGGCTTTGGTTTCTAATAATGAACCCCCCCACCGCAAAACAAATCGTCAGTAAAACGATGCTGCCACATAATCCACATAAACGAAATGCACAACATCCGTGCCACCCGCCATGATAATATGCTACAGTGGGAATCTAGTCGCTTGAGATTGAGACCAGCATCAAAGGTCTTCCAGCATTGAGAGTGTTCCAGAAGTGAAGATCGGCTCAAGCTTGCCTCTTCCGAAAAATTCAACACATCTTGCCAAGTAGTATCATAACTTTTGCCACACAACATATTCACGAAGCAAGCGAGAATGATTCGCAATTCTCTCCGGGGACTTTCCGGAAGATCTTCTACACATACCAAAAATTCCCATTGGTAGCGTTACTGGATCTACAATCCACGATTCCCACGATTCCCACGATTGGAGATTGGAGATTGGAATGCGGATCATGAATACTATGATCTTCGCCAACAATAATTTTTTATGAGCGGTTTGTGCTTCAGTGAGCATGCTTTAAGTGTGTGCAAGAGAGTTTTGATTGTCAAACGTTAGAAGAGCCTTGAAGCCTGCCAATTTTTGACTGGAGTCTTTAAACAAAGCTTGTAGCTGGCTAAAACCAAGGTTCAAAATGGAGGTAAGGTTTTGATCTTCGATTTGAAGTTTGAGAAACGGTTGCTTCCATCTTGTGTATTTCATATGGTGCTGAAATTCATGGTATTGCTACCACAGCGTTAGTCACAAAGCTGCGAGTCTGGTCCGTGTCGGAGAATTCTCCCTGTCATGAAAGCAATCCGATAAAGCTGAAGTCTTCGATCGTGCGAATGTTTTGAGGAAGTTTCACATCTGCCCTCATAATCCCCAGACTAGAACGTGTCTTCTTCGGGTTCGGGATTTAGGTTTTAATCTACGGGGTTTAAGATTATGTAGTGATCTCAGAATTTGACTCCAATTTATCAATTGGGGCTGGATTCGAACGGCTTCATCAGTTTGACTGCCATGTTCTCGTGGATATTCTTCCCTAGCCTGATTCTCACGCCATGTACTCAATATCACAACGCCTGCATTCCACGAAATTTCTCAGTCCATTCGCTCATCATGTCTCAACTGACATTCTCTTCTCGCCGTTGTACAAGGCTCTCTCCACCTCACCCAAAAAGATGAAGATTACCGAGAAATGTCGTGCAAGCCTATCCAGTCTCCACTCTGTACATCTCCACCAAACTTCCACTCCATACCGAATTCTCCAATAATCAATTCTAGATCTAACAACTCTTCCAGCTGAAAGCCCTTTTAACAATTCTTTCCTCCACAGTTTTTTCACAAATCAAGAATGCCAAGACCAATGACCATTATATTTCCAGCTTTTCTCACGTCTCTCATGTCTCCCCAAATGCTTCGTACTAGCTACCAACATGATGTACCAGAAACACAGAGTTCCACAAAGGTATAACAAAAGCTTGAATATTTCGGCAGCACCGACGACAAATTCTCGTTCTTGCGGTACTCGACAGGTGCAGTTGAGTTATCGCTCGGTGATCAATGAGCAAGAAGGGTACAAATATTGAAAATATGAGGGCCGATTGTGTTAATCCCTCATGCCGAGGTGCAGAATTTGAACATTGTACTGAGTATTTAGAAGGACTTTGAGTTTGAAAATATTGTTATTTAAGGGTTTCATTGGTACCTGGATAGAAAATAAAGAAATACATTATCTTCACTTTACTACGTCAGCAAGGTCTTATTTGAGTCATCTACATTGCAATTTCAATATATTCAATCCAGAAACCCTTTGATATTCAATCAAGCTAAAATGCGTCCCATCTCACTCATCACAGCTGTTATTCTTCCCCTCGCTTTTGCGGCGCCCGTTCCTGATCAAAGTAGCTTACCACCTCGCCTCAGCTCTAACAATAGTTGAAATAAATTGCTCATATCATTATAGATACCACTCCTCAGATTATCCCTATTCCCTCTCCTGCCGCAATCCAGGCCCTCATTGACGTTGGCCTTGGCCAATTCGCCACTCCCGCCAACATAGCATACATCAATGGCGCTATAGCTGCTGCGGAAGCTGCTGCCGCCGCCACGCAGAAAGCTGGTGGTTCTAGCAAGAGACAAACTTTGGGATTAGGATCATTGGGCGACGAATTAGGTCCTCTTCTTAATATACTCGGGGGCTTAGGGCTAGGGTTAAAAGAACGAGATGAGATTGTCAAGAGACAACTAGGTCTTGGTGATATTTCGAATCTCGGGTCTGTTTTGGGAGCGCCAGGTCCAGTACTTGGGCCAGTGACTAGCATAGCTGGATCTCTTCCCATTCAAGCTGGAACTGGGATTCTTAAGAGACAAAGTCTTCCTGTTGTTGGAAATGTTGTTGGGAGTGTTCCGGGTGTTGCTACTGGGACGGGGATTACGAATAATTTACCAATTGTAGGACCCGCCGTGGGAGGAATTTTGCAGAATCCGACTGGTGTCGTTACCTCTGTATTAGGAGGTGGGCTCAAAGAGAAAGCCAAGAGACGACAAGAAGGTATGACTTGATTTATATCCGAGAGCGTGGATTGCCATTTGAAATGCCTTCTTTACCGATGCAAGAGCTAATTAGTGATTCAGTTGCTGCTGCTATGAAAAAATAGAATGATAATAGAATATGAGTTAATAGGGGGTCTGGAAGGAAAGGGGGAGATTATTAGGTGTTGGAATGATGCACATGGGAAGGTTGATGGCTATGAGTGGAAGATTGTTTGAATTGTATTTGGGCTGCAATGCGACTCTGACTGCTAGATTTGATTTTGCTGTCCTAGCTATTTACTGTCTTTAGGCCAACATGTTTAATGCAAGCTTTCGTTTTTGGACTCTCTCAAATATCTCTCATATTTCTTCTAGAAATCTATAGATGTGGATAAGGACAGCAGTACCTATTTAATCCATTAAGATGAAGCGGAATCTTGCTACTAATCCACTAGTTTGAGGCTTGCACAGCTCACATTTCCACATTCTATCATTTTCCATTGTAACATTAATTACATGGCAACAATGTTTCACGGTTTCCCAATGATGCAAAAAGGACTGAAAATCAAGAGAGTATGTGCTTCATTTTTTTGACCACCAGACAAAACTATGGACATAAAGAAACCAAACTACAAAACACCAAACCAATACCATGCCCCTCCCATGAAAGAGAGCCGTCGCTCAAAGCTGGGGAGTGCAGCCCCCTTATTCATAATCTCATCACATCATCCAAATACCACCATTTTCTTTTAGCGAAAGACAATAAGGTAAGTCCATCCCCCAGACCAATCAAATTCCAGGGATCCAACCAATGTTTTATCGCAAATCATATGAGCAAGGGAATGCAGGCTCAAGATTACATCAAACAATCGTTATTTAAACGTAAGTGCAAGTAACACCAGTGCTTCCAACAAGAGCACAGTCGGTGAGGACCTTGGTTTGCTCAAGATCGATGATGGTAGCACCGGTAACACCGACGGTGGTTCCGGACTTGACGGCAGAAGCACCAGTGAAGGTAACGGTACCGAAATTGGCAAAGCTGACGAGGGAGTTGCCCTCCTCGAAGTCCTCAACGATCCACTCGGCATTGTACTCGCAGAGACTCCCGTCCACACCACCGGTGAAGGTGTGGGAAACAGATTTACCCTTGGTAACGTTGTCAACAGTGGCGGTACCAGCAGTCTTAGAGGTGGCGGTAACAGTGACCTTGATGGTGTCACCAGCGGAGATGGAGATACCGCTGAAGTCGTATGCGTAATCTGGGTACCACTCATACCAAGCATCATAAGTGATGGATGAACCAGACTTGGTCCAGTCAATACCAGTTTGGAGAATGGCAGTACCACAGGTGTCACCGTCAATACCAACCCATGCGGATCCGGATCCAGCAGTGGATGGGGATGGGGCAACAAAGGTACCGGTTACGGAAGTGTAACCAGTGCCGACGAGGACGGCACCAGCCCAGTTGGAGGAGTAGGAAACATCGGTCTTGTTGGTAACTTCGGAAGATGGTCCTTGAACGTACTTGACTGGGTTACCGTGGGTGCCAGCAGCGCGCTTAACGGCACGTGCCTGTCTCAAAGCGGTACCTGGAGCAGCAACGGCAGATCCGGCCAAGAAGGCGGTAGCGGCGACAGTGGAAAACTTCATTTTGATTGATTGATTGATTGAATTGATTGTCGAACGAACGAACAATTAATAGATTGATTGGATTGGATTGGCTGTGAGGACTGTGTAACGATTGGAGCTGGACTGGAGAGAAAAAGACATTATCCAGCGGATGAAGACATGATATATATACGATTGAGAATTACAGACTCTTCACACCAAGCTCAACTGCTATTCAACCCAGGTCTCAATCTACCTTCCCAAATGATCAGAATGTGTTGTTATCACGACCACATGGGGATGTCGATATCTCAATTTGGACTTCTTCACCGGCACTTTGCATGAAAGGTCCGATAGTTGCCAATGAGGCCATTCAACTAGGAATGCCGACGTCTAACTTTGACCAGGGCAATACCCATATAGACCCATATAGATCAACTTGATCACCTTCCTCATTAACCCTCAAGCCTGGCAAACATCATTCATCTTAACTGAAGACCATCGTCGATTGTCTTCAATCATTTCCATAAAAAGGAGGTCCTCTAATTTCTTATCTAAGAAACCTTGTTTTGGCGCCTATGTATACTGTATGTTCAACGGGCACAGGAACAGAACGGCAACATGAGCGGCTGTCTTCAAATGATCCACCAATCAAAGTAATCATGTGGTGTGGAGATGGAAAGAACCTTATCTTAGATCAATGTTGTAACGAACATACCCCTCTATAATCTCCGCTTGAGCCACATATTGATCATGGTTTCCATATATCTTGCATCTTATAGTAAGGGAAGAAACGCGACTTTTTGCGAAATGTGGAAGGTAAATTATGCAAGACAAGTTCTGATAGGCAAGTTGACCCCAAGGTTGCATTCCTGTGAGGATATGGATGGGGATGGATGTCGTTAAATGGAGACGTGAATGCATGTCAGAATCCAATCGGCGGTTTAGGATCCTTGTCGATCATTGCTATCGTTCACATGAAGGGGTTATCTACCTATCGCAACCCCCAGAGAGAACCTCAGAAATTGCAGAAAGATACGAAGGACACAGTAGGGTCAGGAAACAACAAGGAGTATCTCCAAATCACCAAGGAATCTTCAAGAATGCCGAGGAATACTGTACCTATCCATTGACAAAAACGAGCTTTACAAGGAGAATACAACACAAGAACAAGCCTTTATGGGGCTACCCAAGAACTAGCTTCCCGTCTCGGCAGCGCACGCCGCGCCGGCTCCATTATCGGCTATAAATGCTTGTCAATACACGAATCGTGTAACCCTAACTTACCATTTCCGTTCAAAAGCGACCTATCTCGTGCTATCTCGAAATATCTTCAGAAAGAAACGCAATCATCACGCGAATAATCTGTGGGTGAATCAAGGCAAATTCCTCGGACTTCACGAGATAGGGTTTGTATTACGAAACAACCTTCTTGATATGGTTATGGATTGCATTCCTTTCTTTTGAGTCTCGCAACTTATCATGTGAGGATCCGATTGTGACCGTCCTAAATCGCAAAATTTTGATTCTTTTGATATCCGGAGAATTTATTAGAAGCTGATATGAGCGCCAAGATAAGCTATGCGGCTTTACTTGGCATGGGAATGATGGAGATAACGAAGCTTTACTTGGCGATGCCAACCGATGCCAACCTACTTGGCCTACTTGGCTGCAACGTCGATGGCTTTTGTTGACGAACTCCTGAATGAATGCCCCGTGGCAGGCGGATGGACAGGCTGATTAAACAGTGTGGTAGACTCAATTCATCCGGTTCGCGCAAACTTCAAAGATATCGGATGGATACTGGCTAAATGCAATCCTTGTCTGTTCCTGAAAATCAAGCTGTTTGATTTGATACCCCATCTTTCGAACGTCGTGGAACTTTCGTGTTAAAGAAATTGTTGCGTGCGGCAGCATTTGTCATCTCAAAATTAGATGTCAAAATTTCTTGTTATGCTTGTCAGAACTTCAAATCCAATCTTGGTTCCGGAGAGCTCTCCGAACATCTACAATTTCCATGAAGTGTTTCTTCCTTTATCGAATCTTTCTGTCGCGGGATACAGAAACTTATACACCTATACCTCATGAGGAATGGTTGTTTCCTCCTTTGCAAACTCAAAAATCACCTTTCTTATTTTACTCGACTTGTCCAGATGCTAACATGAATACTAGATTTCATAGATTCTGTCTCGCCAATCTCTTATTGACCAACCTCTCATTTCAATCGAATGATCATCCGATCATATCATCCTGTTATTTAATACTGTTTGATATGGCGGCAGCAACATCATAGTGACCGGAGAAGAGGAAAAAGATAAGAGAGAAAAGAGATGTATTGAGTATATCTACTCGAGTGTTAAGTGTATTCAAGTATCTTCCTCCTTCGAGTATCTCTTTAGTTGCACATCAGAGTTTTTGGTGAAGAAAGCTGTATACATCCTCAAAACAGCCTCGAATTTCTCCTTCACTTCTAGTACTTAACTTGATGTATTCTTTCTCTATGCTTGAGCCTGGATAAGTCGACAACGCAGGGAGCTTTATCAGCGTCAAGATCAACCTCACATAGGTACCTAAGTAGTGAAAGTAACCGCATAGTCTGCTTGATCTTTTGAAGGCCACGCAATCAGTGGCAACATTAATTAATATAAACCTCTATCTGCAAGAATCAACCGGAATGTTCAGTCCTATCATGTTATCTACTAAATTGCTATCGAAATATAAGATCAGATAGAGGTATTTTAAGAGATTCTGTGATTTTGGTGGTTGGGCGTCCCAGTTTTTCCGTCCACCCCGAGCCTAGTTGCTTACCCCCGCTCTTTTGTAACCTCCCCTGCTATCTACAAAGAAATCTGTGTCTATCATCACATCCTCGTACAGGCCCGCAATAGGTATGGATATAGATTGTGGCGCGCCACTAGAGCAAGCTATCTTCATCAGCATGTCGTGTCTCCGTGCATGCATATTCACAATCAAGAAGTTCAGAAGGAAATTATGGACGATGGGAGTTTTCACTAAGATACTCTTACCATCTGATATTTTCAATAAAATTCGTCTATTATGAACTATCGATGACACAAAACGGTAGGAACTTCCGGCATATCATTCACTGAAACCCATCTCTGACGCCCTGCCTTATCTGCTCCGTGCTCCAACAGCAATTCCACCATACTCCCGTCTGGATTATTAGTACTGGCCCAATATAAAGGACTTTCGCCAAAAACATTGGGGGTATCCGGATTCGCACCTCTCTCGAGTAAGAGCTTTGCCACTTCATAATGATCTCTGTAGCAGGCGACATGTAAAGCAGTCGCATGTGCTCGTCCCCCAAGTGCATCGATATCGACATCTGTCTCCGTATCCAATATGATGCGCACAATATCTGCAAGTCCAAAAGAAGCTACGTAGTAAAGAGGATGTGTTCTCAACATATATGACTCCTTTGCAGGAGCAGATGGCATCATCATGCCAAGCCAGAAAGCGAAGTTGCCACCATTTTCGAGATTGTGAGTTTCGAAGAAAGCATGGAGGAGTTTCCGAGTACGTGGTGCAAGATAATCATCGGGATCGCCAGGTTCTTTGTTAACATATCGTGGCCAGTTTATGGTGAGGTGACGAAGAAAGGGATATCTTCGATAGCGACTCTTGAGCAATTCTTGTTCATGACCTTGGGAAAACTCGGGATTGAGTAGGTATGCCAGGCAAGCCTGAGCCATAAATTGACGCGCTGTATATTGAGCGTAGTGGAACGGTGAGGTTGTCGAGTGAGTGAGATAATCCGCTACAGATGCATGTGCGAGTTTCACTCCAGGTGAACTATATCTGGATTTCTGTCTCGTCGGGTCTCTTTTCCATCTAGTCTTAAACTCTCCGTCTTGTCCTGATCTTGGTTCAAATTTGGTCACAAGAGACGAGCATATAGAAAGAACTATTTCAGGATTGAGAAGTCGAGAATCTTCATCAAAGCACGGTAGATCCGAATCGAAATCTATGGCTAGAATTTCCACCAACTCCTCGACATTCAAGGACTTTGCAGCTACTGTGAGAGCTTGAAGAATCTTCGAAACTTCCGATCGATGGTCAACATCAATTTGCTGCAATATTCGCTCGTAAGTCTCGTCCAGACTTTTGGGTAACGTTTTCATCGCTTTCCGTATTGCTGATACGCTGGTGCATTTTCGAAACATATCTAATTGGCAGACTACCCATCGGAACCTGTGTTATCGTCAAAATAACTCCTTCAAATCTTCATAGAGGGGCCCCGGGTACTTACATGCCATCTCCCTCTCGAGTCAACTTGAATTCAATCTGGTCTCGAATATCTTGCGGCCATTTTGACATTATTTTATCGTGCTCTATTTTCTCGGAGACGAAATATCTAATATCACTTCTTGCTGACATGTTATCTTGCAAACACATTCGACCACTGACCAAAGGAGATAGAACCTCTTCTATCTCGGTTAATTGTCTACTAGTAACTAGCAAGCGCAATCTTTGATACTTCCATGCTTTTATAGTAGAAATGAATGACAGGACTTCTGTATTTCTAACGGCCTCATCTAGTGCATCAAAAACTATGTAGACATGATGGAATGACAATAGAATGTTACGAAAGCATTCAAGAAGCGCATCATCCGTTGGCGATGTCGACGTTTTTGTGCTTAACTCCTCGTAAAGATTTGTCAATGGCCGAGGAATATCACTACTTTGTGCCGAGAGTTGAGCAATCAAAGATTTGAGAGCGCCATTCAAATCTCCATTAAAGTCGAAATAGAAGTATGCGAGTGCTATCTTAGGGTGTTGTTGAACTTGAGTCATCAAATGCTCTACAATCGTAGAACTAGTAAATAATTGTGAGTTATTAAATGTTCAAATATACTTCAAAGTGCTTGTTACCATAGCACAGTCTTCCCACTACCAGCTGATATCGAGAGATCAGTCAAAACCTTTACTCAAGATCATTCAACTTACGAATACCATAAAGCCATAGAAAGGCATCATTACTAAGATACCAATCTTCGTATTGCTTGCTTGTTATGAACCATGTTCCAGTCTTTGGTTGATGTTTCTTTAATGTTGCGGAATGAGTAGGAAATGGGTCTGGTGCAGCGAGCCATCGATAAATATCCCGAGCTGTTTGATCTGTACGATGTGTCAATTTCGATCATAATCTCCAATAGTCTGGATAGTATTCCAAAAAGAAGAAATTGCTGAAGCGATCTTCACGTAACATCCCTCGGTCATAACCATGAACACGGGTTTTCGACATCAAAATCCACTATATTCTCAACAGCTCTCGAATCTAACCCGTAGACTAGATTTGTAAATTCTCAAACCAGCTTCTTACCTGCAAATTGATTTTCAATCCTATTCGTAAGATTTAAGGTCAAATTCCTACCATCTCATAAGCACTTCAACCCCCAAACAATACTTCAAACTCACGTCTGATCAGCACTCAGCCCCAAAGCCAACGTACTCTTCAACCTCTCCAGCACCACCAACGTCTTCCTCACCTCACCCTCTTTCAACGGCCAAACCAATCTCTCCTTAATTGCCCTCCATCCCTCACTCCCACCCACCCCTCCTTTCTCCAACTTTCCCTTCAACTTCTCCAACTCATTTTTACACACGAAAAGCGGCCCATCATCCTTTAACAACAATTCAAATGTCGATAGCTGGGAGAAACCATTTGATTCAGCCTTCTCAGCAAGCTTAAGCAACGAATCTAAAATATCTCTCAAACTATTCAATTCATCTGAAATCTGCACGATTTCCTTCGAAGCATGTTTGACGCCTTGACGATAATCATAGCAGAAAGATATCAAGGATCCGGTTATTTGAAGGACAGCTATTAGACTGGCGGATACACTTAAGGGGTCCATTACTGAGGAGTGAGTTGTTTTCAGGGTATGCTTCACATACGATATAGAAAGCGAAATTGGTGTACCTACTTGCTTACTTACTCAAGGAATGGAATAATATAATGTGTTTGATAAGCCAAGAATCTGCTGAGGATTTTCAGCTCTTCCTATTGGGATACATAGTACGTACGTACATGCATGAACTGCGCACTCGATATGCATGCTGAAAAATACGCGTGCTGATATATTCGAATCATGGTTCTATACCCACATCCACCCACAGATTCAATCACTTACCCATCTCTGACAGTGTATCTTCTTCTTTCTTGTCCACCAGTTTCAACAATTAGACGACTAGTGTTTGTGTTTTAGTAGTAAAATCTATCGATGCCATTATTGAATACATAAGTGCATCCTCTCCACCAGAAGATCACGATCTGTAATCCATCAGACCGAAATTCTACCGAATGCCAAGGGAATAAGGTTCTCGAAAAATACTCATTGTATTACAAGCATACCATACCACATTGATGTCACAACAAGTATACAACTTCAGTTTGTTTCTGACGGTACGTATCAGATACTAATCGATGTATTGCTATTTCAAAAAACAAGATAGCTAGCTAAATGCGCTCATCTAATCTCCCGAGAAGATTCTCATAATCGTAATTCCATAAATTTCGAAGTACCTATGTGTTTATGTCCCCAAACGAGTTTGCCCTCCATGCGCCGCAGTCATTATAAAATACACTTATCTATACATGTAGTCCTGCCCTCGATGAAACTCCGTAAAACGCCTCACATCTCAAACCCAGAGATGCAAATCCATATTTCCCTCACTTCTTTCCCTTTTCCGTGGTACTCTTTCCCTGAGGATCCTTCTCCATCGCTGCACTAACCTTTTCTAACTTCGTCTTCTGACGATCATCGAGTGCATGAAACCACTCTCTTAATTCTTTCATGTGTTTCTTTTCCCCATGACCATATTCAACAGGAGGTCCCCGAACTTCTATTTCTGTGCCCTCATCCTTGAACACTGCCCAGCTACTCTCTTCTTCAGATTTCAATGTGAAACCTCTGCCTTTAACTGATAAAACGCTGAACTCTCTCAGTAATATACCATCTCCAATTTCAGGTGTGGGAAGAGCATCTCTGTATGGACGGAAGATTTTTACTTCCACTACGCCGGAAGGAGCTATAGTTTGATCGGTAATGGTAAAGGTGCTAGTGTAGTGTCTCGGTCCCGACTTTGCTCTTTGAGGTTCAGTAGGTACACTCGTAGCGATTGCCAAAACATCCAGTTTAGAATTCATTTTGAAACGAAGCATTTTGAGAGTTGTGTATTCACTCAAATCAGTACGAAGATATTTAGTCAGGCGGAGTTTCGGATCAGTAGTTGCTGGCGCTCTTAGGTGATGGCCGGCTTTTGTAGGCGATTCGGGTAATCCGAGTATTGCCATTTCAGTGCTTGTATCCGGACCTTTTGGTGTTTTCTCTTCATCAAGAACTAGAGATGGCGACCTTTTAGACCGATTGCTACCACGTGTAGATGGCCTCTCGTTCTCTTTGTTGGACTTTGTTGGTGTAACAGAAGGGATAGCCTCCACAAATGACTCCAACTTCTTAGATCGTGTTTGTCTAGGACTTACAGTCGCTGATCCTTTCCTACTCCTCTTGAGATCAGGTGAAGGTGAAAGATCTTTGCTGGACCGGGTTTGTCTAGGGCTGACCGGGGTTGATTCTTTTTTGCTTTTCCCAGATTCAGGTGTAGATTCTTTGCGGCTACGGCTTCTTAAGGGGGGTAAAGAATTGGGAAGTGCTCGTCTGAATTTCTCCGACACAAAGGCTTCAGTTTCATCGGCGACAGCTTCAGTCTCCTCAATGGTTTGCTCGATATACTCTTCCGTGACCTCAAAATTCTTCAAGTCTTTCTCAAAAATGCTGTTTTCGGCCAATTTTGCAAGAGTCTGTTGAGTTTTGAACTCCGTCGTTTCGGCTTCCCTGACATTGATTTCTATTTGTTCAATCTCCACCTCTCCCTCTCCAAATTCTTCATCTTCAACATCCAAAACGCCCTCCCTAAACACCTCATCCTCTTCCTCTCCAGATTCTTCATCTTCAACATCCGAAACGCCCTCCCTAAACACCTCATCCTCATCAACATCCGAAGCGCCCTCCCTGAATACCTCATCTTCATTAATAGTTGAATCGATCTCTTCAAAATCTTCTCCTTCATTTGCCTCAATATCGTCTTCCTCCGCACTCCCGGCTATATCTTCCTCGATAATCTCCTCGCTGACCTGCCTGGCTTCGATTTCAGTAGTTTCGGATTCTTTGAGCTCAAGTATTTCTGTCTTAGTAAATTGAACCTCTATGTCTTCGGACTCGGGATCAATCATTTCGTCGTCTTCATCTATCACGCCCGTGTCTGAAGCTACATCTAAAATCGTGTCAGGCTCTTCTTGAGAAGAATTTATGTCTCCATTCTCAAGTAAGTCCGATGATGGATCCTCCTCGATGCCTGCATCAGTTTTCATCATATCTGTATCTTCATCCATCTCTCCCATCTCTTCTTGTAACTGGAGTTGAAGTAGATCTGACATCGAAGTCAATGCGTCCTTATCATCGTCCCCATCAATATTCTCATCAATGTTCTCATCAATGTTCCCATCAATGTTCTGCTTTTGAGTATCGACAGGTGTTGGAAGCTGATCATTCTGATGATCTGTGGTGGTATCAATGGCATTAGTAGTGCTTTGGGACTGTGACATCTGGTCTGATTCATCAATCAACTCTGGTTCGTCTTCCAATTCAGTCACTGGCATCGCAGGAGAGGAGATTAGATCTTTATTATCTTTGTCGCCCTCATCACCCGTATCATTCGCATCACTGGTATCATTTGCATCACTCGTATCGTTTGCGCCATCTATACCAAAAGTTCTCGAGAACAGGGTAGCCCCTTTAGGAGACTTTGCCCAACCAGACTTGGCAGCTCGATCCTTAATACTTTGATCTGTGGAAATGGGTACTGTTGAAACATTAGAATTCTCTAAAGTGATTGGTGATGGTAGGAAATGTTCGAGTGCAACACTCATAGTATTTGCATTGCCACCGGCCAATATAGGGCCAGGTACAATTTCGGTCGCTGTTCGTATATCATCCGTCATTTCGATTGGTTCGGGTCCTTGCGAAGAAGTCTCCTCAGCATTTGCTTCATTCGAATTTTGGTCAATATCCTCATTTTCAACATTCTCGACGCCGTTCTTGAAGGTTTCATCATCACTCTGGGGTACATCACTGTCGGTATTTGCAGACCCCTGTTCCAGCTGTTTTTCTGAACCCACTTCCTCTAACTTTTCGAGTAAACCATCGAGATTGTCTGTAGTATTATCGACATCCATCTTGTCAATGGCAGCAGACGGATTGGTTACATTGGTCTCGATGTCCATAGGCTCAGTAGAATCTAGTTCGATAGCATTCTCATCCTCGAGATTGTCTTGTGGTGGAGATTGCTTTGCGCCCTCTGGCTCAAGCACGCTTTCATCTGCATCCATTTGCGCGTCAAGACCAGAGCCCGATGTATTCAATACATTTTCGGGCATTTCTGCGTCGGGTTTGATGGTGTTGATGCGGTCATTGACTAGCGTTATTTCACTTGCCATTGGCTCGTCCTCAACTGACTCTTCCGAAGACTCCCTCACGAATTCTTGGGACTTTGTAGAACGGATGCTAACGTTTTGAACTTGTTCGCCAACAATGTCCAGACCTCCATCTCCCCCTCCGTCATCCTCGTATTCCTCTGACTCTTCCCCCGATTCAATTTTCTCGTCAACCTCAACATTGTTTCTGATTTGAGCAACTGGGGCTTCCGCTGCCTCCTCATCTTCATCATCCGAGGATAAAAGATCTATTACCTCCGGCTGTTGCTGTACTGGTGCTTGATTACTCGTCTCATCCTCACTGTAGCTATCTTCGTCGTAATCTTCTTCACTGCCGTTTTCATAATCTTCGGAATAGTTAACTCTACCCATTGAATCCATATTCTCATCATTTTCGTCAAAGTAGCCCTGTCCATAGTCATCTGTTTCGTTTTGATCATCGTAAATAATTTCCTCGTCTTCATATTCTTCCCTTGCGTCATAGTAAAGACCTTGCTCGCCATGCTCCACTGGGAAAGCCGAGTTGGGCAGCTGCTGCTCACTATTATCTTCTACTTCAAGAAATCCCTCAGCATCCTCATCTTCATCCTCATCACTACTCTCGGTCAAGTCTACAACTTGAGATGGGGGAGAGTGGTGCGATTGATGGGTGTGACTGGATTGATGAGATTGATCGCTTTGGGACCGAACCATAGATGTCGTGGAGGGGAGTTGAGGGTATAAACCGGCAGTTTGTTGATGGCTGTCTCCGAAGTCGGAATAGGCCATGCTAGGCTGAGTTGTCCAATTGTTTGGTTCTGTGTAAGTCTGCTCTGGATCGGGATAGTTGTATTGATCCAGACCCTCCTCCATCTCGGGGGGAACGAATCGGCCTTGTTCTTCCGGTATCTCTTCGTAAACGCCGGCTGATGTATAGGAATCTGGCCCAGGAGCATTGTACGGGGCAAATGATTGATCAGCACCGTCCTCGGCCTCATCTTGACGTTCCTGGTGAGGAGGAAAGGTGTTCTGAGTATTTAGGGGGTCATACTGGTCCCCAGAAAGAATTGATGACGTATTATAGGTAGTCTGGTCCGACTTCGACTGACCGTTTGAGTGATGCAGAGGACTGGCATCATACACATCGTCTTCTTTCCTGTGACCTGGTATCTGTTTATCAGACTCCGCTGGAAGCGCATCTGGAACATTTGGTATTTCGAGATCTTGAGTATGTTCATTGTGTATGTAGTTGTTGAATTTCTCAACTCGGGCTGTTACCAGTGTAGAGACTAAAGGAAGACCTTCTGATGGCAAAGGTCGTAGTTGTGGGGAAGAAGGTAACTTTTCATCTAGTTTATCGGACGAGATTTCCCGTGGCTCGATGTCTGGAATGAAAGAATCAGTCGCTTTATGTGGAGGCGGCATTGGATTTGTGTTCCCATCTTCGACCTGTGGTGTTCCCTGTAATGGAGCTTCCGCATGCACAACCTCTACGATGCCATTTTTCTCCGCTTCCTCAGCGATTTTAGGCAGATCTTGGTCTAGTGTTTGCGTCGCTTCGGCGATTACCTCAGTTTCAACCTCTATAGTTTGAACACCCTCATCCGTCATTGATGGCGCATGTTGGTTTACTGGCTCCTCAATACCATTTTCAGAAGATGCTGCTACCGGCTCTTCGACCTCTGGACTGGGACTTGGTGACCTGCTCGTAAATCGCCATGATGTACTGAGTCTAGTTCTCTTCCTACCTTTACCACGGACTGACCCATCTTCAACCTCAAATGGGTCGTAGCCTTCTTCGAACATTGAACCGTATGATATTCGCTCACGTTTCAGAAAAGCCGGAGAGGAGTACTCCTCTACATTCTGTGAAGCCACTTGCTTGAAAAATGAAACAGGCGTTGCTGGGATTTGGTTCTCGGTCTCTAGATCTGTCGCTGGGGTGGGCGGGGGCGGGGACGCATTTGTCTGAACAGCTTCGGGATCGGGTTTTTCGATGCTGATAAGCTTGACATCTTGAGAATCTTCAGGACGAAACTGCAAGAAGAATAATTAGAACATGGTATATGGAAGTTAAATTTTATTCTTACCTGGAGTAGCAGTTTGTCTGTGAACTTCAATTCAAACTCCACACCCCTTCCAGGTGTCGCACTTGGAGCTTCAGTTCCCACATATTCCACTCCATCTAAACATAAGATCACTTCATCTCCGCTAGTGATACCAGACTTCGCAATAGCATTCGCAGACGATCCTGAAAACTGTACGCGCACTTGGCCTCTGATTCTGCGCAAGCGGAAATCGGGTTCGGCAAGTAAGAAAGCCACAGAACCCGTGCGGGAACTATATGGCCATGTGAGAGTCACTACCGCTTTAACTGATCTCGAAGCTGATGCTGGAAGTAATGGAGTAAGCTGCGCGATTGGGATATGCGTGGTTGACTCTAACTTTGACATTGTTGTGGAGTTTGGAATTCCATTTGCAGCTGCTATTGTTTCTGCCATTGTAAAATGGAGAATTCCTGCTTTAGATGCTGATCATCGGGAAATAAGCATTTCCTTTCCGTAGTGACGTATCAATGAACCGGTATCGTATCCTTATGCGTGAATAATTGTTTTGCTTCGAGTTTGTAGAACACGTTTGTGGATTCCTACTGTGATGGGAGCTTTGTTAGCTTGGGATGGGGTGGGCGTCATCGGAATCTTTTTAAAGTTTTGCCGATGTAACTACCCCTGCTCTGCTAAAGCATATCTTGCTGGCAGCTGGGGTGACGCAAAGAATAAAAAGTAACAATAGTCAGCCGTCCCTTTGCTTTTATATATATACCTACGTAGATGAATTCACACTCTCAATCTTCTTCTATATATTTAGAGGAAGCATTTCTAATCCTACAATACGACAAACATTAAATATTCTAAACTTCTGGCATCCTTTCACCAACGTATATCTCCAGTTCAAAAAATCAAATCAACACATATATTACCACAAGTCCAATAAGTGAAACTTAAGAGATATCCAAAATCATCTCGAAATCTTCAAAATGAACTCTAGAATTCGAGCATCGTTCAATGTCAAGCGAATTGCAATTGTAGGTGCAGGTCCCTCTGGACTGGCCGCAGCAAGATTTCTTCTGGCGGAGCAGTACTTTGATAGGATCGATATCATTGAGCAGCAAGCTGAAGTGGGAGGAGTATGGAATTATACTTCAAATATAAGTGAGAGTGTGCGCATCCCATCAACGTCGCCAAATGTATCTCCTGAGAAGCCAATTTGGCCAAAGGACGGAAATCCTCCGATTTTCTCAAATCCCATGTATGATCGTTTACACACAAATATTCCAAAGTCGTTAATGTGTTTCTCTGATCGACCATTTCGCTCCGACTCTCTGTTGTTCCCTACACGCGAAGATGTTCAAGAATACCTTGTACACTACTCTGGAGAAGTTAGACATCTGATTCGCTTCTCGGAGCAAGTCCAAGATATAAGATTAGAGCCAGACAATGGTCATGATCGATGGCGAATCATTTCTAGATCTACAATTACCAACGACGAGATCAGAGAGACTTATGACGCCGTTGTTATTGCAAACGGTCACTATTCTGTCCCTTTTATACCCGACGTACCAGGGATTAAGGAGTTCAACTCGGCTCATCCATCTATCATATCACACTCCAAAATATTTCGTTCGCCCGATTCTTTTGTAGGTAAGAAAGTAATCGTGGTTGGAAGTGGAGCCTCGGGATTGGATATTGGAACACAGATCAGTAAGGTTTGTAAGAAGCCTCTATTAAACTCGGTAAGAACTTCCTTTGACGAGGGAGGAGATGGGAAGGAAGAGGTTCCTCCCATTTCAGAATACCTTGTCGACATTAGAGGTGTGAGGTTTGACGATGGACGGATAGAAAAAGACGTCGATGCCGTAGTATACTGCACAGGGTACTTCTACTCTTATCCATTCTTCAATTCGTTGAAACCAGCAGTTGTCACCACTGGTCGACGAGTGGTGGGCTCATACCAACATCTATTTGATATCCAGCATCCAACTCTTGCATTTACAGCCTTGGCACAAAAAGTTATCCCGTTCCCAATATCTGAAGTCCAAAGTGCAGCAGTCTCGAAAGTTTGGTCGAACAAGTTGGACTTGCCTAGTAAGGAAGAAATGAATTCATGGGAGCAGGAAAGGGTGAAAGAACATGGTAATGGCACGTCTTTCCACGTCTTTGGTTACCCTCACGACGCAAATTATATAAATAGTTTACACGATTGGGTGAAAAGTGCCAAAGGAGGATTCAGTAAGGAGCCAGCGTATTGGGATGAGGAGAAGTTGTGGATAAGAGAATTATATGCAGACATACGAAAGCGTTTTATTGAAGATGGCGAGAAAGCAAAGTCCCTGGAAGAGCTGGGCTATGATTTTGAGAAACGTAAGGAATAGATGAGAAGATAGAGTTTACAGGTGATAATAGAACAATAGCAGAAATAGATCAAATTAAAGGTTTAGAGAAAGGGCATGTTCTTCAATTTATGAAATTTATCGTATTATTGGCACTCATCGCCGCGCGCTCTTCTACACAACTAGTAGATACTTGTAAACACTTTCACGTGGTGAAGAGAACAAAGAACAAAGCATGGAAAGAGATGTAATTTATGTTTGACTACCTAGATATGGATGAACTTAAAATAAGGTCAGCATTGAAAAGAGTCATGACCAATCCAGACAATTAAAAGCTTCCACCAAAAGATCAGTCTTTGCCAATGTCATCTCAACTTCAACACAGCAAACATGTATTCCGTAGAACATGGCGGTTGAATCGTATTACCAGAGTTGTGTTGTCCTCATATCATTCATTGCATTCAATACACATAGTATTTTAAATGTGCTTACCCTATTGTTATCATCATTGTTCATCCTCATCTCCCATGTCATCGCCCATTGCATCCTTTCTTTTCTAACAATTCATTGTGTGGAAGGTGTAGTATGTTTCCATCTTTAGGTCATCATCGTGTCATGGAAGCCGCACGAGGGGCCCTCGTGACGATGGTTTTGAAGTGGTAAATATATTTCTTCTTGACCAAGTTATCGGAATCGGCAGTTGAGTGGTGAAGATATCAAACTGTCGATGATTTGAGTTAATGGTCTTGTTTGTTAAAGAAGAAAGAAAAAGAGACCGGAAAGGAAAAAAAATCAAACAAAATATTTCTTACACTAGCGTTGTTCGCTAAATTCAACTTAGGCTCCGCGCTGCTCTAAGGCTCTAAGATTGATTCAGTTGCCGCGATACGTACATACATACTAGTACATAGTACTTTCTGGCTGTTCCTACATTTTCATCATTTTAATCATTACCCACCCTAAACTGCAAACTTATCGAAACCCTCAATTTATAAATCTGAAGACCTTCAATAACCCGTCACATCACATACAATACAATACAACACAAATACGATATTACCTCAAAAAATAAGAACCATCCTCACCTTGTAACTGAATACCATCTGCGAATACCAACAACTCTTCACAACCAAATCCAACCCTCTGCGATATCCTTGACTTGTTACTTTGTTCAACAAAAATCACCCGATACTTCACTTGCTTGTACATCTCTATCTACAAGCATATCTCGAAAGTTATTCAACGTCATAAACAGAAGCTCATAATATTGCCATCTTCGAAAGTTTGACATAAAGCGCATAGTTATCAGATTTTAAATTCATCCTTTCGTAATGGATAACCTGTGGAGTCGCCGTTCGAAGTAAGTATTTCCTTCTTCGTTCCCGCATTGTCTCTTTTCTTTGAGCGCTTCTAATCAAAGTGTGGTGCAGTTCCAGCAAACTTTCGCTATCCACAGGCAATCCAACTACGAATGGATCAACTTTTGGTGGTGGCGACCACGCAGCAAGGGGATTTGTCTTGGGAAGAAGACATGGAGACACCTCTTCGCACAGCACAAAAAATCCTTTCAATTCCATGTCCCCTTCGGCCTCATCTTTATCCTCTCCAACAACGGGCGCATCGAGCGCCTTTGGATTAGGATCAGGCGCTTTCGCATCATTTGGAAACTCGAAGGGCCCGAAAACTCCTGGAGGTGGAGGTGCGCTGGATTTTGGGAGTGTAGTGGGAGGATCTACCAAAACACCAACTGCGGAGAAAAATTATAGAGATTTGGGAACAAAGACATCTAAAACTTCCCTTACAGATTCTAAGACGGCTACAGCGCCAGCTTCACACCAATTTCGACATGGCTGGGTATTTTGGTACAGACCCCCAATCTCCAAGTCAAACGGATTTGTCGAATACGAAAAGACATTACATCCAATGGCAGCATTCAATTCGGCGGAGGAATTGTTTGACGTTTTCGATCATATGAGGCACCCCTCGAATCTGCCACTAGTTTCCGATTACCACATGTTTAAGAAGGGAATTCGTCCAGTTTGGGAGGATGATGAAAATAAAAAAGGAGGCAAATGGATTGTGAGACTCAAGAAGGGTGTGGCTGATCGTTATTGGGAAGATTTAGTCTTCGCAATGGCTGGAGATGAATTCGACCCCAGCGAAGAAGTTTGCGGGGTTGTACTTAGCGTGCGCAATGGAGAAGATATTTTGAGTATCTGGACCCGTTCAGGTGGCGGGAGGGTACTCAAAATTAGGTATTTAACACTTTACAAAATGCTCAACAAATAGACTAACAATTGAACAGGGAGACATTAAAGCGCGTTCTTTCATTCCCACCTGAAACTAAGGTAGAATGGAAGTCTCATGATTCTAGTATACAACAACGAACTGCTATCGACGAAGCTCGAAAGGAGAAGGCGGCCAATCATCACAATAATCGTAATGGCACCGAACACTCGGAGAAGAAATAAGCAATCATTATTTCAACATTTTATTGAGCTCCCTAGGCCACGAGTTTTCTTTTTCCTTGCAGGAACTGTACAAGTATTTGGGTTGCATGAATTGGTAAAAGCGAAATGAATGAATGATTTATTTGGCTTAGGTGGCGATTTTTAACTTAAATGTCATTTTGGTTCCGATTCTTCTTCATACCTTTTGATTTTTAAGGGAGCCTGTATCATAGTTTCGAAGAGTTTCTTGTTCAGTGACTCTTCTTGGCCTTGCCTTTTTCTACTTCTGCTAGTTTAGGATTGCGGTAGCTACATTCAATGTGCTACCTACTACGCAGTAGATCTCACAGTGAGCAAAATATATTTCTATGAAAGAACATCAAAGGACTTGGAGAAGAAGTTTATATGGATATCAGTAGCTGTGACGTAGTTCATATTGCTTACTTTTGTGTGATACTCTGACATTGGGGTTGGATTCATGAATTATGCTTATTTTACCCTTACCTAGGTAGGTAGGTATGCATATGCATGCTTCTTCGCTTTGCAAGATTCTTACCCCGGGTTCTTGTTGGAATTGTAAGATTACTCGCTACCTATCGTTTACTTTTGGGGAGTACATCAAGATTATGTATGTAGTACATGCAAATTCCTAGCGGTCTGAGATCCTGACGCTTCGGCTTCTAATATGAAATATCTGCTGATATGAGTGGTATATGTTCTATCTAACTAGTCATGAATATGATTGCTACTTGTGATGTGATATGGTGATTCCATATCATATCATGTACTATTAAACATGCGCGCTTTGTTGTCTTCTTTGCAGGTGTGTTGTGAGACTTGAAATTGGAGGGATTGCTATACATATCCGTACTATTGTGAGAGTGAGAGTGAGAGTGAGATTCTAATTTATTTTATATGTGATAATGAGAATGGGATTACATACTAGTTATACTACTTATGTGGTTTTTGGTCTCTGAAGTTGGAGAATACCCCTTCCTCAGATCATCCCTTATACCTTATATATACAGATACAATGGATGGAGTAAGAGGAAACTTTCAAAAGAGAAAATTCTATATAATCTCTCTATTTCTTTAAACTCTCTCCCCGTTCCCCCCTTCCCTCCTTCACAATCTGCAGCGAATGTGAATATCTCGTAAGAGCTTGCTCTAGTGGAAAGAATCCCCAATATAAACATAGTTTATCATATATTTCCGAAGAGATTCGCTCTCAATGCTCTGCTTTGGCCCCAATTTTTATTTCAATATGTGATTTGGATATGTAAAGACTTGACTCTGATCCTGAGTGTTTTAGTTTACTTTGGACCTGGAATCTTCAGAAGTGTCAGATGCACGTCATGTTCTGCTCGTTAAAACAAGGGTGCGGTGCTTGCTGTGTGATGCTGAGCACGTGATGGGGTGTACCCACTATGCTAGCTCCTTGGAAATGGGTAGATATTGTTGTAGAGTTATTACCCTGTGGTGGCAAAGTTAATATTCTGGACGAAGAGAAATTCAGTATAAATCCCTATACAAATTTTTAGATTGTACATTACAATATTAATATTCCTTTCGTTATAAACGAAGTGCTTACTTCATTAGTAACGAATATTATTAGTTCAAAATGGGATTCATTTATTATTGAATTTTTATGAAAAATGATAATATTATATATATAAAGTCTATATTCCTTGAAATCAATTATAAATAGATATAAAAGTGATATTACTATAATATAAGGTATATTCAATTTTCTAATCAAAATCTAAATCATTTTTTAGAATCAAAGTTATAAATCTATTACAATAACTTTCATAATTCTTTGTAATCTTTATTCTTCTAATAATATTCTTTATTTCTTTCAATTTTATAGTCTTTAATCTATTCAATCTCTTATTAATAAAGCTATTAACTATTAAGAAGTCCTATTTCCTATACCTTTATATAGAGCGAAATTCTTGTATTATTGTAATCTCTTTCTAATCATAGTTTTGAGTAATAATCTATACTTTTTTGTATTACTCTATTGCTTCTCCTTTTAAATACTACTACACATATGAGTTATCACAATTCTTTATAGAGATATCTTACCCGATTATAATCCCTATCATTATTCTAATATCAATTCTTGCTTTTTTAAAGAGTTTTATAGAATCCTTATCAATTAGCTATTATTTCAAATCTTTCCTTCTGAAATACTATTTAATTAGATTGAATTGAATACAATTTAAATTCATCTCGAGAGACACCCTAATTATTATTAGGAATTCCAATTCTTACCCCAATTCTTCCTCTTTATTTATAACAACTTTTTGATTCTAGCAAGTGATTCATATATTCCATTTGTATCAATTGATTTGATAGCACTTTATTTATATCTATTATATTAACCACTATCCCCTTATAAATACCAATATATCTTTCTATTAGCTATACTCAAAACACTTACCCTAGACCTAAATCCCTAATTTGCAATACTATCTTCTATTAGGTTTTTTTTATATGTTTTTACATAACTTAACTAAAACTATACAGCATTGAATCTATATATCTAAATAAAGTAAAAAATATATATTGATTTTATACACTTTTATATAGTCTTTCTTATTCTAATAATATAATTCTTGAAATATTTGTACAAATTCTCTTATTTTATATTTGAGGTGATTTAATTCTTTCTTTGATATCAATCTTTTGCAGCATAAAATATATATGTCTTTTAGTAATATAAAGTTCTTCAGATAGAGGTCAAAACCTAATAAATTTACTAATAGAATGATTCCATTCTATATAAGAAATTCCTCCTACTCAGCAGCTTTATATCCCTTTCAATATTTATCTATACGTTTAATACCTGTTGGTATCACCATGGGGATGGTGAAGTCAATATAGTACTATGATTCACACTGTTGTAATATTGCTTTAGGTTCTAAAAGCTAGGGCTACGAAACGTATTGCTGTAGTGTCGAAAGGCGCTAGCGCAAGCGCTAGTGTAGTCATATGATCCCTATCCCAACAATACCCTATCCAAATTATAACAGAATCGTATATCTTATATCTTCTTGAATAGTACTCAATCAACACCATTCTTTTTCTGATACAATATATAATACTAAAAATGCTTCCTCATCCAATCCATTCTCTCTCCAATCTTCTAAATCGTATTCAATATCCTTTGAATCCGATATTTATAAAATGATTATATTTCTTACCCTATCTAGGAATCAGTTTTCTACCCCAAAGATTGAAAAAAGTATTCTATCTTTCTATTGTTTACATCTCTTTTTCAACTCTTTCACCTTTTTCCTATAAAATTTCTCATCATCTAGATTGAACCACCTACCCCCCCATAATAAATAAAGATCCTGTACTACATTTTATAAGATACAATACATTATATCAATCCCAACACTCTTTATAAAATAAATCAATTCAAATTTGAATAATATAAAACAATATACAAACCCCCAATATTTACCTATTACTGTTTTATCTATTCGCATTTCTTTCTATTCGCTTAATTGAAGTTGTATATTCTTCCTTAGTTCTAGACCTCCAATTCGTAATTGTATTGCAGTATATAGTATATAATAAGAGTCATTATCAAGTTTGCGAATATCACAGATCATACAATAATGATATAATCGATATACATTATTAGGCTTTTTTAATTCTATAGACTCAGCCCTTCCTGGCCTATCCCTAGAGATAATGATAATTTATATATATAATATAAACGGCTTTCTGATAAAAGAGTTATATAGTTAATACTTTGAATCATTCTCTCTAATTATTCTATTAATACCTTTACTTAAAATTAGTATTTCATTTATTATAGGTTATAAGAAGGAGTCTAAATCACTAACCTTTTTCAGTTCAGGTATTAAGCAAAACAATAAAAAGTTCTGTTTTTTTATTTGTTCATTTAAAGGAAGATTAAAATTGAATAGAATAATAGAATATATATAATGATTATTGATTTTAGTTATTTATATACTATCTTATAATAATGCTAGAGCTATATCCTTAGTCTTATTTCTAATTAATAATAATATATAAAGGTAGAACTTTAGGAGAGACTTATTTTTGAAATAGATCAAGCTTCTTTCGATAATAATTCTGATATAAATCTCTATCAAAGATATCCTCTCATCCTTTGCTATTATTATCTCAATCTTTGATCCTATCAAAACTTGCCTTATATATTATTAAAATTTCAGTCTTAAAGGATCTAAATTGTATATTTAATCTCTCTATCAATAGGAAAAAAAGGAATTACTTTTTGGGTTATCTTTCTTTCCTCTTATTTATTCCTTTATATTATTAGGGTTTTCTATAGAATCCATAGCTACACTAATCCACCACACTATTGTTTCTAGTATAAGCTATACAGCTTTTAATACAATAATCAATCCACTCAGATTACAAACCAGTCTTCTTTTAAAGCTATACATTCGTTCTCCAAACACTTAGAAGTGGATTGAAGGTATTAGCGATATAATCTCTATATTTTATAATGAATTCGATCATTTTTTGCTATTCAATATATATAATATACATTTCGAACACAATCTAATCAACTAATATTTCAGTATCTATATAATGTTAGTTTATTACTAAATAGAATCAAAATATCTAATTTACTTTAGTCTATTTGATCTGATTTATTATTATTCTCAAAATCATTATTATTTAATCCTTCATTTGAATCATATTATATATAATCTAGTTCTCTAATTGTTTGATTTAGATCTATATCCAGTCCCAATTACTATATCCTAGAATTCCCTTTATTCTTCTTTTTCAAGAAATCCTTTATTGCTTAGATTTCTATTAATATTCCTTTTATCTCATCTTCTACGAAACCCTAAATAGTGTTATCATTTTCTTTATTATTATTATTATCTTCGATTTCTTAATTATCTATATTAGAATTATTATAATTAAATAACCCCTTTGAATACCGATTATAATTACTACTAAATAATTATTCCCTTCGATTATATCTATAAAAGATAGTTCAAGAAACTAATTTGCTAGTTAGATATCTCTAATAGTTATATATTTTTGTTAATGAAAGCAGGAATATATTTCGATTAGTTTCAAATAATTGTACAGCTTTGTAACACTCTTAATCCAAGTATTTTCTAATAACCCATATAGATTAAGATTTGCTACAGCATCTTCTATATAAATAATATTCGAATTTATTTCCAGATCGCTATTAACAATCTCGCTATTGCTATTGATATTGCATATTTTATTACTTCTAAAATTATAAATAAAAACAATCATTTGGTTTTATTATATTATACTTCGAAAAAGTGTAAAGGAACTCAATAAACTCTTCAAATTTTTCTTTTTTCTTAAGGAAAAAAAGTAAGTTCTATACATCCTTACTCCTTTATATTATAGCTTGCTTTGGTTTCCAGAAGCTATATTGCTTTGCACTATATCTATATTGTTATTACAAAAAGATTTATTATTTATTGGGCCTAAGTAAAAAGAGGGGGTCAGAGCTTGAGCGATCTATTAATTGATTCAATTTCTCTAGAGCCTAAATAAAAAGGTTTTGCTAAATAGCTCTTTATGAGTAATCAAATAGTTGATATAGTAACTTTTTAGGGTACCTAAATTGTATCAACATTTATTACACCTATTGGACTAGGGAAAAGAAATATATAAAAATATGTAAAAATATATAGAAATATATAAAAAAAGAAGGAGTAGAAAACATTATATTATAATATTCTTTTTTAAAGAAAGCTATTAATCTGAAAGCAGAAAATACATTTATTATATTAACCTTGTACCTTGATAAACCACCCAATTACATTCTAACGACAAGGGAGCACTTGAGATTAAATTCTGTATTATAATTTGAAAGCGATTATACACTTTACTTTAATAATCCTTTCATTATAGAAGATTATAGATCCAAGCTATAGCCTATTTGAGTATTAGTTTAAAGTCTAAAGTTAAATAAAGTTAAAGAAATAATGAAGTATAAATTAGTATAAGAAAATGATTTACATACCTCTTTTGATTCCCCTCAAATATTATTATTGAAATACTCTTTCTATTTATCAAATATTTCGAAGCCTATCTCTCCCTTCAATTACTTTACAACCTTTGTGTGAACAAGGGTATTCACTTCAAAGGAATGACTTCAATACAATGGCTACTGTATCAAAGGGAAATAAGCGAATGCGAAAGAGACTAGCTCTTTC
>PQXN01000197.1:0-71058 GCA_004786275.1 Botryotinia convoluta | reverse complement strand
CCCCCCCCACCTACACCCCACCTACTTACCTACCTCCCTCTCCCTACCACTCATCGATTCTATTCTATCGATTCTATCCCATCATATCTATTCATCAGTCTAAACCCGCGCTCAGGTCCCAAATCAAATCAGACACCATCCAATTAATCCAAATACATGCATTTCGGCCATGAACTTCTTCTTCTTTCTTCCTTTCTTTCTCTCTCTCTTTCTCTCTCTCTATTTATTTTTCACTCCCATCCCCTCCATTCCCCCAACCCGTATAATTTTCACTTTCCATCTATCCCTCTAAGCACTTCCAGTACCATTCCCACCAATCGCTCTAGGTAATCCCATCCACTTTTCCTTCCCCGGGATCTTCACTCTCCCAAACTCCTGATCCAAATCCAAAATAATCTTCAACGCATTTCTACTTCTCAAATAATGAAGTGGTCCCTCCTGACCTGGCAATGCGCTTGCACTAGCTACACCCACATGAGGTCTCTCATCCTTTGCATGACCTGGCATTGGAAGAAGATTTTGAAGAACTTCATATGCCGCCAATGTGAAACCGAATTGTGGGGAAGATCTAAGGATACGAGCTGGTCCACCCTTGAAGAATGCTTTGAATCCTTCTTCTTTCAAGATGGTTTTTGCGGCATGACGAAGGGATGTATATTGAGATTCACCTTTTCTGGCTTCAACTTGTAATCTGGTTTTGATAACATCACAAGGTGTAGTCAAATAAGCGGCTGGCATACCAGCAATGGCACCTGCAGTCAATAAATGCACGACACCCAATTTTTTGGTCTGACTTTCACCAAAGAAGTCGCGCTTCAAATGGTTATATGTAGGGAAATAAATCATGGAGAAAGGAACATCACGGAGGAGACATGCTGATGCTCCTTTGTAGAGACCGACAAGACCAAGGTTACGAACGATCCACATAGCTGAGCGGCGAGGAGTGCCTTCAACACTTTTAGCGACTTCTCCTTGAACTTGTAGACGAATTTTGACGATCTCAAGGGGGTTAGTGAAGACCTGTGCGTGATTTTAGTATACTTTCAAAAGTGGGGCGGAGGGGTAAATATTAGCTTACCACTTGACAACCACCAGCCATACCACCAGCAAGAATTTCATGCTTAAGTTGGATCTTGCCATCCTTGGAGGAGAAATGACCACGAACAAGATCATTGACTGTCAATTTGATAGCCTTTTCTGGAGCAACACCAACAAGTTGTGGTAAAACACCAGAATATAAACCTTTGAACCCCTCATTGCGCACAACCTTCTTAGCACAATCCCAAGAATTCTTGTACAACATTTCTCCAACTCTTGAAGATCTTTGATTTTGCATACGAGTTTTGACGAGATCGATAGGGTATACCATAAATGCACCGAAAGCTCCTGCTAAACTTCCCAATGCAAAATGATGTACAGATTCGAGAACACTATACAGAACACTTCCACCAGCTGCTTTCACACCATTGCCATTAGCCCTTTTTTCGTAGGCATTGTACAAAGGATTGCGCCATGAGGCATCGAGGACCTTTGCGAAATCAGATAATCCGAGTCTGCCGGAAGGATTATCCAGACTGGCAAAGTGGAATAAAATATCGGCTTCCATAGGAGTGAAGAGAGAAAATCTAGTGATTCTTGCAGCTTCATTTAAGAAATCGGTTCTGGTAATCTTTCCATCGGTGCTTTCTGCAGTTGCCTGTCGAATGACCATCTCCACCAAATCCATCTCCCTAATCATATTTTGGAAAGCTCTAACATTTGCATATGAAATTTTGCTACCAGCCGAGATATTGCAGAGAGTATGTAAATTTTCAAGAAGATGATCCGAAAGTTTGTGTTTCGCAGTTTCGAGAATAATTCTTTGGAACTCCTCTGGTTCAATATATCCATCTCCATCTTTATCAAAGTGGTGGAAAGCTTGGCGTATTCTTTCTCCTTGTAAACCTCGAAGCATCTGCGAGAATTGTGGATAAGTCAAATCATGTCTTCTCTTCTTTCCTCCACTGTATAAAGTAGCCCATTCGCAACTCCAATCGAAAGGTATGGAATCTGGTCCCTTGTTCAATTCATATAACTTCTTCAAATCATCATATTTGACAGTGCCGGTTCGCTCAACATCGAAAAGACGGAATGCGATCTCATATTCGGCATCGGGTTTGGCAAGGAGATTTTCGAAAGTTCCCCAATCATGTAAACTGATTTTACCAGTATTTCTTTGATCAGCTACACGGAATAGAATTGCATATTGTTCTCGTTTGATTTTATGCTAGAAGGAAATCAATTATATTAGCTATGACTCTTAGAAAGGAGGACTGGCATAAACGTAAAACATTGACTCACATAATCTTCTCCTTCCGGCGCAATGGCATTTACGAAATCTTCCTCAGTCATATAATCCTCCGTACCAGACTCATCCTTCCGCGAATTCTTCTCAAAAGTAGCTTTCGATTGAGCGGAAAGTTGAATATCTTCTGCCACAGTTGAACCCAACAGTGATTCCTTTACCACCTCCTTCGCCGTTGTGAGATCTGTCCCTGTCATGATTTGACCCTTTGAATCTGCGACTCTCCAAATAGTGTATTAAATTCGTCCAATGGATACTGTGTACTTCGTATGAGTTTCTTTTGAATGAATGACCGAAATTCGGAGGAAGATCTGCGAGGAATTGTGGAGTTTCCTGGAGTTTCCTGTAGTTTCCGCACTCAAACAGGAATTGAATTGTCGAGTTGTCAGACTTGGAGTAATTTTTCTCTTTTTCTTTTTCGAGGGTATCGTGAGCGAGCTGACAATTGGTGAATCGGTACGACAATCAAATCTCAAATCTCAACGGTCAACGGTCAACTTTCTTTTTTTTTTTTCTCCTTCTCAATTGAAGTTAAAAAAAGAACAAGACAACGGGACCAACCAAACTTTTATCTAGCTCCAAGCAATTCAACGATTTCTCCAATTGGAGAGGAAATTAATACTGGGGAAGATGGGGGCGAATCTGGGCTGGTATGACTGTAAGAAAACAAAAAAATTAATTTTTGAGTCGGGATTGGTTCCGAAGAGTGCCGGGTTTGTACATTAATAAATTCTACCGAATTTCACCAGAAGAGTAGAAAGTGCGAAAACTCTCACCCACTTTTAAATTCATCATCAATTGATTGAAACATGAATATAAATGTGACTATTGGGAATGAAGAGTAGGTAGAGTTTTAGGGAAATTGTTCTATTCTTTTATATTTCTATAATTGGGTATATATTCTGTGTATATATATATATATGTATACAGAATATTTATATCTTTATTTCCAAATTTTATATGTAGTCCGATGTTAATGAATGATGAATACTGACTGTTACACACACTGCCGGGAATCCCGAGTAAAGACTATTCCTCTTTCAAAGATATCATCTGATGTATGGAGTATAAGCATCAGAACAAAATGTCAAAGTATTGCCAAGCCGCTTGAGTATCGTAGATGTAACTCTACCTCCCTGATGTTACTTATTCTACAAAGTACTCTCATCAATCTTCTCTCCTCGCTCCTCGGCAACCCGTTCAGCTTGTCTTCCTTTCCTCCATCTCCATTACCGGACCAACAGCCACAGTTCTGCCAGGCCGCAAATACTACTCGATACGTGCGCATATATTCGTCCCGTCCCCCCCCCGCCCCCCAAGAATGGATATACCAAGAAAGGTACCACAATTATTAAACTACTCTGTAAATAATACAACGTTGTTATCGTGACTAGGAGACTAGGTAGTTAATTCTCGGCTATCTTTGAAGAACTACCGATAGAATATGAGGGTCGTTAACATCTGATCACTTATATCAGCTTGATAGAGTATTTCCTACTTACTACCTACCACCTACGAGATACTCGATGATAAATATCAAATCACTCATTATATACATATACTATAACATTAGGATTCAACAAATATAATCAAATCCAACCATTCTTTTATAAAACTCAACCACACATAATCATTCCCTCCCCCTCCGCAAGCCAACCCAACACCAAAATTCCACACCTCAATCAAAATCCAAATTCAACATCAAATCAGCCAGCAATTATTTTATAGTGAAAACTAAAATCAAAAATCACACACAACTCCAACCCCAATCCCCCCTAAAAACCCACCGTATTCCTTCCTGCCTTCCCATCACTCCCATCCCTTCCACGGCCTTGGTATCCGGCTTACCCACAAGCCTACTCATTATTCCTAGTATTCCTAATATCCATCAAAATCTCGAGCCCCTCCCTGCTCTACTCCCACTACTCTAATTGTTCCCCATCATCTACTACCTACATATATACTACACTTATTACTTTCCGAATCCGTACAAAATACTAGGTAGCCTTGTATAGTACTTCAACCCTACTCATCTACCTACCTATCTACCTACCCACCTACAAACTATTTACATGCTGCGCACCTATGATCTACCTACCCGTTATCTATACTAATACGTGCAGTTTTCATATCCAAATCCATATCCAAATCCAAATCTAAACCTGAATCTGAATCTAATCCCTTATAATCTAATCTCTTATAATCTAATCCCTTATAATCTAATCGCCCCTCCCCCTTCCTCCTCTCCTCTTCCCTCTCCCTCTCCTCTCTCCAATCACCCAGTCAAATCATCCAACTATACCCTTCAATCACCCAACTATACCCTCCAATCACACCATCCCACTCTATTCTATCCCATCCTCACTCATCTCATCCCATCCCATCAAACAAAAATGCAAACCCATCTCAACCATTATCACCCATTACCCATCATCATCAATCAACCAACCAATCAACCATCCCCCAATTTTCAGGGGAAAACTTCAAAAAGAAGCGAGTCCTCAGTCCAACCCATATACCCCCCTTTCGGATAATTCAAATCATAATTGCATCCATTGATTAGATCCTTCATCTCGTTACATCTATTTTGCTATTACACCTTATACCTAAAGGAATTTTCTTCGGAAATTTCACAATTTCATTCATCACACAAGTCACAACAAAACACACAAATATATTTTCATCTTAATTTATTTTTCGATATGAAGTATTTTTATCATATGCCAATACTTCTTCATGGTATCTTGGGAATACAATTAATTCCAATCCCATCCGTGGATGGGAATTAGAACTCCGACGACGAAACAATTGCAATAAGAAAAAGAAAAAATACAGAATTGTCCCCTGCCATTAAACTCCCCATATCGATGTAAGATGATAAGCAGTACATATCCGATCAATGGATATATTGCCGCCCATTTGCTTTGATTTTCCTCCCCTTTCTCAATCCATTGTCCCTCCTGCACCAGGTAAAAAGCAAATAACTCAAAAAGTCATGGTATCATCAGATCATGAAAGTCGTGATGCTGCAAAGGTATCTGCCCTAAATTCCAGAAGAGGATATAAAAGCCATATCATTGAGCAAAACCCTCTCCCTCACTAAAAAACCAGGAAGGAGAAGAACAAAACCAGTAAAATAAAAGCCAACCATTATGCGCTGTGCAAAGTGATGACGGCAACCAATTGATTTTGTATGCAACGCCGCCAACGCCACTGTGAAGCAATGTGGTCTATTGAAGGGGTATGGTAAAAGTGGATCCAGATGTTGTTTAAATCGAAATGCCAAAGGAATGGTAGTCGATTCAAAATCGTATCTGTTCCAATAAAATACAGTGAATTGAATGTTGTGTGATGTGTTGTTATAAAGGATTATTGTAATTAAGATTTCTAGGTTCTTGCTTGAACCATTCGCTGAGAGTTCTCCTCGATGGACAACAATGGGTCAAAGGTAACATTTTGGTATTGAGAATCGAGGCGTAAAGGAGCTGGAATAGATGGAGATTGTCGGCGGCGATTGATACCTGGAATTCGAAAGCCCTTGATCATTTGATCCTCAACGTAAGTAGATGCTCTCTTGTAACGGCGATCGGAATATTTCTCAAAGACAGCAGCATGGTGTTTTCGAGCATTCTCGCAGCACTCAATAACCAAGGCAACCAATGGCTTCAACTGATTCCAAGTATAACCAGAGTAATAAACATGGGCTGGAGACCAATCACCTTTGCTGAGCATGAACCTAGAAACAGCATGGGACGCAGCAGCAACAAAACTTGGTGGGCTACCGACAAATCTTTCATCCATGATGGTGACCTCCAAGAAGTACTTGGCCAATGTTCGAGTTTCAAGATCATAATCATCAGCCTTACTGATGCGACGAAGAAAGCTCATTGGTCCAGGCCATCCCAACTCGAATTGAAGCATACTGAGCATGAATCGCTCTGCCTTGAGAATTTCTTCACTGCTATAACCACCATCAACCATGTAGACGATCTCTCCGATGGAAGGACAGTTGATTTCTTCGTACTTGGCAGCAACAAAGATGGCGGTAGCACCAACCAATTGAAGCTTGCCAAGCGAAACAACCTTCTTTGAGAGGAATCTATCAATGTAGTTGACGCAAAGGAAGAGGGTCTCGGGTAATAGAGAGAATCGTTGGTGAACCTGAATCAACCAATCCATCAAGACAGATCGCATTGACCATTGAATCTCTGCTTGTGTATCCATGTAGTGTGGGTCGGGGAGAAGTTTGTTCTGTAGTTGAAGGTTTGTCAGCGAAGTGTAAAACAAAGTCAATCAGAGGCAGCGTGAACGAAAAAGGTCTAAGGAGTGATCGCTGTTGTCGTTCCATGATGAGCTAGACCAAAACCGTTCCCCAAGCATAACAATGAATATTAGAATCACTAACCTCAAGCTCTCTCATGTATGAGAAGATCTCTTCGCCATACTCAGCTACCATGCTGGTATCCCACATCTCGTCCTCGATATCTTCTTGGGTTCGAACAGACTCAACAAGAATCTTGGCATCCTCAAGCTCTTTCTTAACCTTGTTTGTGACTTTTGGGACGATAACCGTGGTTGCTCCTCCTGTGGTATTCTCCCCTCGGAACGAATGGGTGGTTGTATAGCCTTGGCCGTCATAGGTTTCTTCTTCATCCTCGGGCCAATATTCTTCGGGTTCGGAAGCAATTGGTGCAGCTGGTAATTGCTTTTGTGACTTCAACTTCTCAGCGATAGCAGACTCATCCTTTTCCTTGATAGATCGGAGTTGAGATTCATTGACGTTCTCCTTCAATGGATGTTCCGAAGCGTTGTGGTAGATTGTGGGATCGGCATTGTCAACAGCATTGTTTAACTGCTTGCTCTGTGTTCGTCGTAAAACCGGTTGCTCGGCCTTGATCTCAGGTTGACTCTTAGCATGTCTGGGGCCGAGGGTTTGATGAGCTGAACTAGTCGAGGCAATTGGCTTTTGTGCAAGTGGTTGAATATTTTCATTTTCGTTATCCTTGTATACAGCACCCTTCTTAGCCAAAGTATTGCGCTTGGTGTTATTTGCTTGAGGTTGTTTTTGAAGTGGAGCAATAGAGGGCTGTTCGGAAGTAGATGTAGCTAATGGTGCTTTGAGGCCATTGTTAAGTGGTCGTTGTGCTGGCTTTGAAAGTGCAGCTGACTTTTCCTGAGTAGCAATAGGCTTAATGGTTTCGACAGACTTGCCATTAATGGCAGACTCATCCCGAATAGTAGTCAAAGTCTTTGCGGTATTGCTAACATCTCCAAATGCAGTCCTCTTGGCAGCAGCCTTGAGTCCTCCGACTGCTAACATATTTGTTAAAGCTCCTGTGGACTTGTGTTTTTGATGTAGAGTTGATTGTTGTTTGGTAATTAAAGGTGCGACGTTCTCATCACCATTAGTATTGGCTTGAGTAAATCGTGAAGGTCTTTGGGGCTATTAAAACATTTAATGTCAGTTTGATCTGTCTGCAATTGAATAGAATCTAAGAAGATTGAAATGAAGTTGACAGGGTGATGAATTGGAATGTAGATCGAAGTATGAGGAGATTACGAAAGTAAAAGAAGATTGCGTCAAATTGGGTAATCATCAAATAATGAATCTCTCGAAGAAAGGAGGAAAGAGCGATCCACCACCACCACCGCCGCCACAATAATAGTAATAATGCCAGCAGCAAGAAGAAGGAGGTAAGAACTTACTCGAGCGTCCATGATTGAAGCTATTGTTTCCTCCAAACAAGGTACACAATAGCACAAGCCGAAGCTGATTTGCGATGACTGTACTGTTTATTATTATTGCTGAAGTGATTCGAGTATCAAAAAAAGCGTGAAGAAGCTATCGCGATCAAGATGTCATGAAGGAATGTTGTTTGGTGAAAGGGATTGCTTTCAATTGGACAATGAATCAATAATTATTGGGGATTATGCCAATCGTTTGCTTCGATATGCAATGTATGAAATCGTGTAGTCAAAAAAGTCCCTGCAGAGTTATGATAGCTCGAAGCATGAAGATGGATACGATGATATGGGGTCCGAAGGAGGGGTTAGAGGGGAATAGATGGAAAAGAAGGTGAGGGAGACAGGCAGATTTGTGGAGAGCGACGAAGATGAAGTTGTTGATGTTTGGGTCTCGACCAAAAAGTTCTCTCTTGTATAATAAATTGGTTGGAGTACAGGTAGAGAGGTGCATACAATTTTAATTCTTTGTTTTGTCTGGTTGGCGGGGACCAGAATCTCTGCAATTTAATTGGTAGTTGGAGCATAACAACAACATGACCCTTGCGTGGTGCTCTTAGCTTTATTTACACTTCTCCCCTTAGAGCTTAGCTTATGATTGTGCTTTGGTAAGGCAAATTATCTTATTGCATCGCGTTGTTCCGACACGTCTCCCAAAGCCACGACAGGATAATGAATCTTGATCGAACAACTAACATATAAGTGAACTCTCATATAAGTACCATTCCAAATGATCTATCAAAGTATGAAAAAACATTTTATTCAATTTTTTGATATTCTCGAGCCTGTCTCTCAATTGTTTCCCGCACATATAAATACTCGATCATGTTGTTCTCCACGATGTTCCTTTATCAGTCGAGAAACGCCCCATCACGTGCTGATAAAGATTCATCATAAATAGATTTGTTCAATCAATCTTCGAACCCCTCGAAAACCCCTCGGACCCCTCATATTCTACACAGGGACCAAGTTCATACTCCCATTCTTCATCTGGGCGTCGCAATACATCCAAAAGTCCGTTATTCATCTTATGCATTAGGTTTTTAAGATTTTTAGCCTTTTCAAAAGGTGGATGACAGACTTAAGGAAGGTGAAAGGCCGAACGATGTGCCACGAATACAAAAGATGTTTGACCTTTTATCAATCATATCTCCATATCTCCACAATGAATCATGCAGGATTGAACGAATCCCCATTTTGAACTCTTTCTCCTCACGCACTTTAAGATAAAAGTTCGAATATTCAAACCCAAAAGTGCCGCGATTGGTGTTCGACGGGTGGAAATCAACCTCGTACTCGAAGAGGGGCAATTTTATTCTTTCTGATTTGCCAAACAATATAGGTTTTCGAGCCGGAACACGCATCACGAATCGGAAATCAAAACAATCTGGGAACTATGCGCTTATGGCGCAGGCTCATATTATTGAATTATTTATTATCTTCCTATCAGCACGCGACTTTCCCGGATGAATGAAGGCAGGTTTGTCGCGAAATATTGTTTTTGTTTTTGTTTACTCGAGGAAACTTACTTCGGATACTTGTTGCGAACTTGTGCTTCCAAAGGTCAGGGTCTGCGGTCTACTGGCCAAGCTTACAGTTTCGTGATGAGAAGGGTTCCGCGGAGTTCATTGGACAATGACATTCATCTACGCAATAACGGCAGTATGTTGACTTTGAAGGATTGGGATTGGGATTGCGATTGCGATTGCGACAAGACCAAACAGCCAGATGGCTGTTGCACAGATCCAACCACAGTTAATGAATGAATGTACAGACGATGGACACAACACATTGCGCCTTGCACCAATATGTGTTGGTTTAGGTATCTTTACTTACTCTCTTTAGGTTTGAAATGTTTATCTCTCAAGGTATTGTAAAATAAGTCCTCGAATGGTTTTGTGCTGCACACTAAAGTCTAAAATTGATGTGTTTGCGATGGATCATGGAAGTGTCTAGCATTCATCATCCTCTCTAGCATTAACCTAGGAAATCCCCACCCTTTTGCATTTTCCTTCACCAAGCCCCTCATCGTAAATCATCGATATGGCTTGGTGATTGATGATGTTACAATGCTTCAACTCAAATTTTGGACCAAACTATGTCGCACACGATTGAAAGAGAATATGTATATGTATCTACCTATGCAACATTACAAGAACAAAACAGCTTGCATTGGAATACTGCACTCTTGATAGGTTGACATGAATCATGTTTAACGTTGGATAAAAAAGAGTACTCCGTATACCTACCTACATCGTAACACGGTACATCGAGACTTCCATTCATAAGCCACTCAACATGTGCTAATTAGTATTCTTACCTGTTTACGCCGCCATCAATTGTTGTTGATTTGTTGCTAGTACTTTGATGCTTTTCTAGTGGCGGTCATAATCATTTGGACCATTTTTGAGGACCTAAGTAGAGCGTGAAAGAGTTGTTTTCTTCTAATCAGCTTGGAGCATGAATGCGATTTGAAACTCGTGGCCAACGCATACCATGATCCCGGATCGCAAATCTTCCTTTCGCGATCAAGATGAAGGGGGAATCATAATTCAACAAATGTATTTCTACACCGACAACCACAATCGTCAATTGTAAAGTATATCTATAACTTTAAAGAGAAGAGGAGAAATGCGCGATTCTATCGATTGGCTATAATCACCAATATATTTACCTTCATACAATCTAATTTTGCACCGCATTTTATTCCTTACAATCTTCGAACATGTCAAACGAGTACCGTCAAAGGAAAATCGAACATTACACCCATGATCATTCTCATATCATCCTTGCTTTTGGACCGTTGACGCATTAATATCATTGGCTGATTGTCAAGATTTACTCAAGCACTTGGCCTTTGCTTTCCGTGAGTTGTCTCGACCGCACTGGCGTATTTTGAAGTACGGAGTATGTATAGCTGAATGGGTGCTGGCCATCAAGTTTTGTCTAGAGGAGAAACAGAGTACATGTATGGAGTTCTCTCAAGGTATAATTTATTACTTCTGAGTCGCATGCATTTGCGCTTGGGGACTTTGATGAACTTATACATACATACAGGGGGGAGGGGGTGGACATCATCTCCCATGATTGTTGCGAAATGTTGATAGATGAAAGTACTAGGCACACTTGCGAAGATTCCGTGTGTTTCGTTTTCCAAAGATAAAGAGGGATTGATGAACGTAGCCAGGCCGAAAACGGGATGGATCCGACTCGAATTATGTCTTAATATACTCAAGAGCCGAAACTTGACCAGTCCATTGATATGCTCTATACATTTTATGTTGGAATAGATCCTCCAAACAAGGTTGGATGAAGCTTTGATTAATCATTACTACCCAGCGGAGATAATATCATTCCTACCTAGGTACTTCTTCTCCTGCCAATGGTGGCATAACATGACTTACTTGTGTGAGGATTGGAGACAACGGACTGCGGAGAGAACCTGCCTAGGTAAGTCATGATATCGAATATGCATAGCCATATTGAGCAGGCAAGGCATATGAGATCCATCAGTGAATGTCAGTGTCAGCTTGAAACCATTTGCATCGAGGATGGATGAACAGAGTCTCGATGAAATACCTCATAGATGTATATATATACATAGTACTCCGTCTCTACTACCGGGTATGAGGATTTATATGCAATTATGCAATGTGTATTATGAGAATTTACTCCTTTTCTTTCTCATTGATATAGAAATCAATGTATAATGATTAAATAGCCAAATTCATCAGAGACAATTTAAAATAGGAATGATGATGAAAATATGTAGATTTGATATTCTTGGTTGTGCCATTGAAGCAAGCATAGAAGTTATTCAACTCTCAAAATCATATTATTTTATGCAAAGCACATATTCTGAGTAACGAGGACCGACTTCTTCCATTTCCAAACCACACACTCAATATTAGAACAAGACACCACGGAAAACATACGACTTGATATAATTTCAAGTAAGTATGATATTTGATCATTAAGTCTTTAATATTAGAGTCAATTATCTCGAGATGTCATTTTCTCAACCATATCCCCTCTCTCTCTAACCATTCTTTTCATAGGTTGTGAGAGACACCAATTCTACAGGACTACGATTTCCAATGCCTCGATAGGGCTTACAACAACATTCTTTTCCATCACCAGTAAGTTTCAATCCTACTTTTACTTTATGCGATCGGGAAAAACAAGTTCAATATCGCTCTTATATCTCCATTCCAATACAACCGATCGTTCCGATCATTGTCGCAGAAGGAGGGTGTATATTCAGCGGTACTAGATTGGACGACAATGCCATCACTTCACTTCTCCCTTCATCAAATGTCCCTAGGATATTATCCTCAAGTCTATCATGACTATTGCTAACAGCATTTCCTAATCAGAGCGAACATTTCTCACCTACCCACCTCTGTCCTCGTCTATCCGACTGACTTGCGACGACGGCGACGACAACGACTGTACACTCCACACAACATTCGGGATCTCAGATACTAAATATACATACATTCACTCAATTATAAATATCTGCGACTGATCTGAGCAGAAGCATACTCTCAACATTCATATGGAATTAGCCAACATTATAACTGGGTCTATATCTTCTTCAAACGCACAAAATCGAAACGCCGAATCTACCGATCCTCCACAGCGAACACATTCGTACCCGACCCGAAAAATAATCATGTCCGGTACGGATATGCACAATAGAGATGGGCGAAGCGGTACACCACCCGCGCCTCCTTATGCTGGTGCTCAATTCAATATGAACACTCCACACTCCATGGCCATGTCGCCTGCTGGGAGCCCTACCCCAAAGAGCGTCGCATTCGAACTCCTCTTTACACAATCTCCTCAGCATCGTGCGCGACTACCGATGCGTGTCCAAATATTCCCTCACGATACTACAGACTCGATTATTGCCACTGTCAAGAACTTTTACGGTCTATACGCAGATGGCGCTGGTGCGAAAGGTGTTAGCTTCGAAGACGAACAAGGGAACACTCTCATCGCACGTTACGAGAACTTTAGAAACAACATGGTGGTATATGTCAGAGTCATTCAAGAAGAACCTTCTGATACATATGGCCCATCATCATACAGTTCCGGCTCTCCACGCTTACAGCAAGCCTACTATCCTGGCGAGACGCACTTACCACCCCACCAAGCTCTCAATTATGGCCATCCTGTCTCAAGACCAACGTCTAGGACATCGCGAAAACGTAGCACTTCTCCTGGCCAAGGCCGTGGCCGTCGTAGTGTTTCTGCCAGTATCAATCAACCGCTTCCGGCCAAAAAGAGTAGATCTCGATCGGGTTTCAAAAGCCGTGGCTCAAGCACTCATGGTAGCTTCCAAGAACTCCATAGTGATGGATTAAATGGATATAGCAGTGGAGATGGAGGAGCTGGGTCTGTTACTAGTAGAGCTAAAAGCGAGCACCTTGGTAACACCGAGATTAGTCTTGACAATATTGTGGAGGGAGGTCGACGAAAGAGGGCTAAATTTGAAAGTTCTGTAAGTTTACTTGGCTGCGCATAAGCAGACGATGTCTTCCATACGCATGCTAATGATAATTTGAATCAGGAACTTCCTTTGTTCGCACCACCACAAATGCCCGCTGCGACTTCGAATTCTTCCGTTTCTCCGGCACGTCGCATGGAAAACCAACGATCAAGTTTTCCTTTCGCGGGGTTTTCCCAAAATCCTTTCTCCAATGTACCCAACCTTCATTCTCCCAGGAGCTTTGGCAATGCCAACGGGTTTGGAGAGCCTGACCTCTATTCTACGCCAGCAGCACAAAGTCGCCGAACGCGCGGATCATATCCTCCGGGACGTCAATCTATTAGTACACCAGGAAATATGTCGGATGTACTGCCGACTCCAGATCCAACCATCGGCAGTTGCATGTCAGAGGAAGACAAGGATGTTGCTCTGCAACTAATGTGACTTGGCGACATGTCAAACATCTCTCATGGTCGCATTTCCGCATCAACCCTTGACGACACTTTCAGTGGGCGTGCTGATGCAGCTTCCTCTACTGGCGCTACCAGTAATTGTGAGAGCGAGAGTGAAAATGAACTCCCTTCTCATAGACCAAAGCGTGAGCCAAGCCCGATTCTGCCACCTGGGTTCTTAAAAAAGACTCATCCACATTTGGAAGAGAATCTACCGACAGATAGCACTGAGCCAAGTAGTGACGAACGTGACTTTGAAGACTGCCATGATGGAACCTTCAAGCCAGGTCAAACAGACGATGCTGTTGACAGCGAACTAGCAAAGCCCAAGGTCGTCAAGGCTAAAGCCGCTAGAAAGCCTTTACCTTCTTCTTCCTTGAAGTCCAAAGCCAACAGAATTAGCAAACCAAATAGACCAACGCCCTTAGTCAAACCAAAGAAAGCCAACAGTGTCTCTGCCTCTAGTAAGGGTCCCATTTCACCCACTTCCTTACCATCGCAATCACGAAAGACCTCTGTGGCATCTACCGCAACTCATCAACATCATCTCGGTGACGATGAAGAGGACCTTTCATCTAAACCACGCTGTCAACGCTGCAGGAAGAGTAAGAAAGGTTGCGATCGTCAAAGACCCTGTGGCCGATGCCAAGATGCTGGACTTGGCATTGATCAGTGTGTCAGCGAAGATGAAGGGAACGGTCGTAAAGGTCGTTATGGGCGCCATATGGGAGTACCTGTGAAGAAAGACGAACTACCACAAGTCCCAATATTCCCATCAGCGCTTTCTGCTAGTGGTGCAAGCAGTTTTGAGAAGAGTAAGAAGAGAAAGAGGTGATTTAAATTCACTGTACCATCGACTCGATCGTCTTACTTCGAGTATTGAATAACCTCACGGTTACATTTCTGTACCAAAAGTTATTTCTCCATAGCAATAATGATCAATTGCCGCGCAATTGGTCAACATCTTCATGGCGACACCAATGCCATCATAACCACATCGAACAAAAGTCTTTTACAGCACCAGCATTTTGTGTCACTATCTTGATCTTCCCTCGCAGCGTTCAAAAAAGCCTTCATACTTCTTCATCTTGTCGTAACCGTTCTTTCTTTTCTGTCTAGGTTAAATAACATGGTGCTCTTTTCTTTTATCATTGTACTTTGGTTTAACTGGTGGAGCATTTCAACACATTTCAACACTTTTTATACAATCTCGACACTCCTTTTATGATTAATGGATTCCCATGAACATACTTATGATTTTCTTTTGTTCTTTCTGATTTGCACTTACTGCTTTCAACTGTTTCCCCGTCACCTCGAATTTCGAAGATACTCCTTTGCAGCGAGCAATTGCATGTGTCACATTCTTTTATCAAATTGTTTGTATGTTGGTGGTAGAGGATATATGTATCAATGGGAGGAAAATTCAACTTTTGATGCAAGCGGAGGAGGTGGTCTATCATTTTTGAATGATATTTCATTGTGAAAATTAACTGCTTTTGATTCCATGATTTTGGGTTCAAGTCTGGTTCTAATCCAACTCTACTCTCACACTCTCACTTCATTGGGGTTGTTTATAGGGAGTTGAATGGAATGGAACGGGGTGGATGGGAATTCGGGAATTGCTAAATGGAGGCGACTATGTGATTTGTGTTCTTTTTTTTCTTTCTGTCTTTTTCATTGCGATTTAGGCTGGGATTGTAATAGGATTGGTCTGTTTTTGGGAAAATAGAGAAATGGAAGAGTGAAATAAGGAAGGGGTGGTGGAAGGGAAGATGGATTTCTTGTTATGATGAATTGAACTGAGTCATATCACGTTTTCCTGTCTGTGTGTTCTCTTTTAATCTTGAAAAGTCAACTTACTACTACCTATTGAACTGATCAAATTGAATTGAATCAAATGGAGAATAATTGATTCATTGAAAGGTACAGATGGAATGGAACTTTCATAGTGAAAAAAAAATAAAAATTTATTTGAAATTGTTTGATTATTGTGTTGTGTGCGATGCCATGCGCCTAATTTTTTTGGGGGGGGGGGTTATAATGCAGTTGGTGGGGTTTGGTTGCGCACTGCGATGGATGGGATGCCCCTTCATCTTTAGCGATATCGCATCGCATGTCGCATTGCGATTTGTGACATGCATGATAATACACCACACCACACCACACCAATGAATGCGCAAATGGATTCTCGCGAATTCTTTGAATGTATGGGTAGGTGCGTAGGTAGGTCAGGTATGTGTATAGAGATAGAAGGGAAAGGAACGTACAGTAAAGCTTGGATGGAGTAGAATAAAAGGGAGTATTTTGTGTGTGTGTATATGTATGTTGGTGGTTGTGTGGATGTGGCTCTGTGACTCTGGGTGTGTGTCTGTCGTTAGATAAATAAATCTTTGATTTTTAATACTCACTCGAATAAAGGAAAGAGTACGCGTGGGATGGAATGGGATGGGATGAGCATGATTGATTTGAGGGTTTGATTGATTATCGATGAAATGATATGAAATGATATGTATGGTATGATTTGATTTGGTATGAAATGATATGCTATGAAATGCTAATATGATATGGCATCAGATAATTCCTAATGTAGATTCAACAGCGACGGCGGCACGCGGATAAACCCGGAAAAAGCGGGGAGGGGAGTGGTATGGTCTCATCTTTTTTTGGGAATGGGAGATACTTGATGATTGGATGATTGGTGGATAGTGATTGGTGAATAATTGGTTGATTGGGTGGTTGATGGATAGTGATAGGCGAGGAGGGAAGATATGGGAAGTGCCGATGAAATTCTGGAATGACGTTATGGCTTTTATTTTGGTGAGGGTTGAGAGAGGGTGAGGGATGAGGGTTGGGCCGGGATTTTGCCGAGGAGGAGCGAGAGGGGATTGGCTGGGTTGGTGGGTGATGCGGCTAGCTGGTTTGGGGTTAGTGAGGCTTCTTGGAGAGAAAAGAGGGGAGGGAGGGAGAGGGGGGATTGGGAGTGAGGTTGTGAGTGTGAGAGGGATGGATGGATGGATGGATGGATTTTATGGACTACGAAGGAAGTAGATGAGATTACTCATTGGGGTGCTTGGGATTGGGATATTTAATATTTACGGTAGGGAAGGATGAATGGATAGGGTTGTTGGGCTGGACTTATTGCGAGACAGTAGAGATGTGAAATATGGTACTAGTAGATATACGGAGTGTGAGATGGATTCATGGATAGATAGTATAGTCGATATAGTATCTGTTTGATATCATAGTTGTTTTGTTGATAAGAGGAGAGGGATCCAAGAGGGTATGAGAGATATGGTGGGAGATATGAATACTCGGGTCCCGGGAGGATGGATAGGGGTGTGAGGGATTATAGAGTTCATTACGAACCGAGTGGATTGAGTGATGGTGGGATATAATTCGGGTTCGGGCCGAGAATCGGGAGTTTGAGATGATTGGTAAGGTAAGGCTTGAGGATTGGGTGTTTGGAAATATACTTGTAGGTAGGTATGTAGGTGGGTATGGGATATTTGACGTCGGATGAGAGATGCAGGAGAGGGGAAAAAGGGATGTGACTTGGATATGAAGTATCTAGGATAAGATTGGGTAAGATTCTTCTTTGATTTTTACCTCATCGCTATCTAGTAGGGAAGTTGTGGACATCATTGTCTGCGTCTCGTCGTCGGTAAGCATGGTATGAAGAGGCGCAGTGGGTGACGCTATCACGTGACGAGAACGCTCGTGATAAGCACTTTCAATTCGTTCTTTGACCTTCCTATCTAAGTATGTCTAGGTACCTTGTTTATTGGTTGCTATAATTACATTACTTAGTTTCAAAACAATAGCGGCTTCGCTATTGTTAACCTTGAGTTGTATCGTCTTTTCTTGGCGTCGACCTCACTCATCATTATTCGTTCATCACTTTAATTTTGACAGTTAGTTGATCGCAAATTAAGGTTTGAAATATGTCAATTGTAATAGAAGAGCTCGGAATAACCGAGAATGATATACAACTACCCGTATTTCCAACCGAACGTACGTCGCATCCAAATTCCCTCTGCATTTCACAAGCACCTTACAATAACAGCAGAACCAATACCATCCCCAATTCCCCATCCTACAATAGTAGCCTGGGACGGACCATCCGATCCTCACGATCCATTCAATTGATTCCCCCGCAAAAAATGGCTCGTAATCAGTCTCGCGCTTCTTGCCAGTTTCATCTCCTCCATGAACGGCACCATCCTATCCGTCGCGCATAATCCCATCAATACCGAATTCCACATTTCCGATTCGTACTTCCTGAACTCCTATTGGCAGATCGCATCGTGGGGAGTCGGGGGCGCAATCTTCTCGCTTGTTTTGTTTCCCGCCATGGAAGATTTTGGAATTCGACCGGTGTTTCTTGGTACGTATTTGTTGTTCGTCGCCTCGTTGATTCCGATTGGGTTTGCGGGGAATTTTGAAACGTTAGTGGTGGTTGGGTTTTTTAGTGGGGGATGTGTACAGCTTTTGAGTAATGCGGTGGCGGGAGTTATTTCGAATGTTTTGAGGGATGATAGGGAGAGGAGTGTGCCGATTAGTTTGTATGTGACTACTTATCTCGTTTCAACGAGTATGGGTCCTGTTATTGGTGCTGCAATTCTTGAATATCTGGATTGGCGTTGGATTGGCCATATTGAGTTGATATGGACAGTTGCGTTCTTCCCCCTCTTTATATTCTGCCTTCCAGAAAGTCGTGGCTCGGCTATTCTACTAGTTAAAGCGAAACAACAACGTAAGGAAGGAAAAGAAATATACACAGCAGAAGAACTCCATAAGCAGCCCATGCACAAAATCCTCATCAAAAGCGTTCAAAGACCCCTCTACATGCTCCTCACTGAATCCGTCGTCTTCATCGCCACTCTCTGGGCAGCATTCAGTCTGGGAACCATATACCTCTTTACCCAATCTGTCGAGCAGGTCTACTCCCAACTCTACAATTGGAATAGTCTGCAAGCTGGATATGTACAGCTTGCAATCGCTATTGGCGAATGCGTAGGTTGTTTACTCTGCATGTATACCAATTCCTGGTACTACGATTCTGCATCCCGAAACACAGTAGTCCCCGGAACCCCCATCCCCGAAGCACGTCTATATCCCTCTGTCATTGGCGGGTTTTTGGGAGTCACAGGCGGAATGTTTCTCTATGGATGGACATCCCTTTCCTCTCTGCACTGGCTCATCCCCACGATTGGACTCTTCCTCGTCGGATTCGGAACCTCGGCAATCATTATCAGTAATGCGAATTACCTCGTAGATGCATATAGCAAGTATGCGGCGAGCGCGTTGGGCGCAGTGGGATTGGTGGAAAATATCGCGTTGGCTTTTATACCGTTGGCGAGTGAGAGGATGTATACGGATTTGCGATTTCAGTGGGCGAGCTCGCTATTGGGGTTTGTTAGTTTGGGATTGGTGGCGACGCCGTTTGCGGTTTTTAGGTGGGGGAAGGTGATTAGAGGGAGGAGTCCGTTTTTGAAGGAGGCGGTATTGGAGATGAGGGGTGGGTGTGGGTGTGAGGGAGGTTTGAGGGCTGAAAGGGGCGGTGCTTGGTTATATTGCTTCAATGAAGCCTTGAGGGGATGAGGCCCATGAGTGCATTATATTGATTATCGGTTGCGACTTTTGGAGAATTTATATACTGCATATTCTGATGGATACATATAAAGTTTTACGTTTTCTGTTCGCTCATCGTCAAAGAGATTTTTTCTCACTCGTTGAGCGCAAGAGTCACATACGCGTTATAAATTGTCCTACATAGATACTAAGATATTAGAACCAACTAGCCTGATTCCTCTTATTCCTAAAAATACTCTCCGGAAGCGCAAGTGCATCATTCGACACACACCAATCAATCTCCCTATCCTCAACCCCATCGAAAAATCAACCGGAAATTCCCTCCTCCCTCTCACACTATCATCCTCAACCAACCGTCTTCTCGCTCTCCTAATCTCCAAAAATTGTTTTTGCATATCGTTCGCAGCGAGCATATACAATTTCTTGAATTCCACAGCCGCTTCATCAAATGGTTGCGGCATGTCAACTACCATTTTCTGAAGTTTCCGAATCGCAACTTCGCGTTCCATGATCTCGTAATGGCCGTAATATTCATAACGGACTAGAGCGATTTGACGACGTGTTTCGAGCGGAATATCGCGGGAAAATGACTCGGCGTATTCTTCGAGTACCACTAGTGCTTCTGAGAAATCGATACTTTTGGTTCTTGTTTCGGGATGTGAATTGAAAGACCAATCGAGCGCACTGTTGGCAGCTCGTTCATGATCAAGTATTTGCTTCTCGAGTATTGAAACGCCCTTCCAGATACCGAATCTTTGATTTTGCTTTTCGGTATATTCTCGAAACTTCTTGACTTGTTCGAGGATACGTGTATATTGTGGTTCTAGGTACTCGATCACGGCTTTGCGGTTATTCCGCAAAGCAACGATATCGCGTCTTCTTACTGCAGCTGCGGCATTCGAGAGATGTCGGTTTACGGGGTGAGATTTGTAATTGTTGTCTTGAGGACCAAATGGATTTGAGAATTGGATGGGGTTTTGACTCTTGGCTTTGTAGGGATTGGGGGTGCTCGTGTAGGAATTTTGGTAGAGCCAGTTGGTTGCCATGTGTTGCTTGAAGGGTTCGTAGCGTTCGAAGGCTTGGGCGTAGGAAAGAAGGTTGTTGTATATATTGGCGGGGGATTCGACTGCGAGGTTTTGTGCTTTGGAGGTGACGAGGTGGATAATTCCTGAGTGTTGGATGAGTTGGTAGGTTGAGATCTCGGGTGGTGTGTTGTTTTGAGTGGTATTTGGATTGGCGTCTTCGTCGGGTGGTGTAGTGTCTTCGTTGGGATTTTCGTCAGATGGTATGCCATTTCCACTGCTCTTCTCGCCATATGTGAACACCAAACGTCCCAATCCTCGCAACATCTCCAGTGGTCGTACCAATCTCAATTTCTCAGCTTCCGTAGGTACTACACCCAAAAATTCGGATCGTATGGGAGCTTCCCCCTCCTTCTTTGCTCTAATAATAATCTCCAGAGTATGCGGTGGTACCTCACAAAGTGTAACTAAATGACAAAAAGGCACCAAACTATATTCAAGTAATGGTCTTAGAAACGAGAGCGTATTTTCCAAAGTCGAGTTCCTCGCCTCCTGCGTTCCGAGTCTCAATAAATATTGATTTCGAGTTCTCCTTTGTCCAGAAACAGGCGGTAAACCAGTTCTTGGATCTATTGGTAAAGATCTTGTGAACTTGTATTCCTCGTGTGTTTTCATGGATACTACAGGAAGAGATATATTGCTTTGGCCAGGAGATCCATACCAGCTTACTTCGACTCGCCATTGACGTACTATACACAGATATAAAGTAGACTCAGGCGCAACCTTGAAGATATCAGCATTTTCTCTCCAATATCTTGTAAGTGCACTTCCGCTAATGAAATCTGCAAGCGTGAAACGGAACATGCGAGTGCTTTTCATGGCGACGAGATAGAATGTATTGAGGCCGTAGAGAACGGTAGATGCTTCTCCGTAGACTTCTTTGCATGTTCTGAGAATTGATGGCTCGAGTTCGTATCTTTGTTGGATGCCAAAATCAGTGTCGGCACTTATGCATTCTGCTTTAGAGAGTAAGGGATTGAGGAGAAGATAGGAGTAGATTTGTGTGCGGACGTCGGTGGAAAGGCGTGATATGAAAGGACAGCTATTGTTGGGTATTGTTTTGTTGACAGAGGAAAGGTTGGATAGTTGGTTGAGTATGGACGGAATATTGGAGGTCGCTGTGGAGTTGTTTTTTGGTGGCTGAGGAGTGGATAGTTGGTTTAGGAGGTCGATGACAGAAGGAGTATTTGCATGATCTGGATGCGCTTGCTTGAGAGAAATGTCTGGCGTCATGATTGCTTACGGTTGTGACAATAACTTAGTTGGCTTAGACGATGGGTGGAAAGTCTAGAGTGCGCAAGTTAGCAAGGAAAATATCCAGATGGCAGTGATCTTCGAATAGAAAAGTTACTTTGTTTATCAGTTATAGAAGCGACTCACGTTTGCGCGACGAGGCTGGTTATATTGAAGTAGACGCCAATTTTATGATAGACTTGGTGATGTAATTATTGAAATCTTCATAAACCAAAGAACTTCTTAAATACAGGAAACCTCGGTACAGTGCTCGTACAGCTCTAAAATGCTAAAAGTTCATTGGCTTAAATACTGTGTTCCAGGGTTTGGTTTCACACTGATAAAGGCAAGTGAATGTGAAAGGAAAAAAGCATAATCAGCTACTGTAAAAGAAACGCCTATAGAAGAGAAGAGAATGATTCATGTATCTAATACTGTGCAATCAAAAGTGAGTTGTTGAGTTCTCGTCTAATTTCTCCTGATGGTTGCATGATTGTCGACAACTTGGGGCGTAGTCTGTTACGTGGGATGAAGTATGGGATTGAGACAATATCATTTGAATGTTTGGAAGGAGATGGAGAGATTATTGCATTGATCGGGTGGGAAATTACAGGGTATCCGTCTAGAAGGATGAGTGAAGATGTGTGATTGAATGATAATGAGGATGTGGATTGTCATATCTATCTGTACCTAATGTAAGGTCCAGAAGAGATATAAGATTGAAAGTATTAAAATGGTAGAGGTGTGGGCTCACACAAACAACCTACTGTTTTTCCGTGGCTCAGTGTCTAGCTAGTTTCATTTAACTTATGCTCGTCAGGACACTGCTTTGATGATACCGAGAACTTTCTGATAAAGAAGAATGAAGCGATGAATAGTAGAATTGGAGCCATGAATGCACTGTTTGATTTGAGGGTTATAGTATTTAATTTTCGCATGTATAGTAGCTTCACTAGTCTAGCCTACTCGCCTCACCTTTTCCATCCCATATCGTCAATGACTGGTATCTAATCATGCCAGGGTCATTGACACTCCAATCGACTCGTTTTCTATTGATCTATCCCAGCTGTACATCAATATCATTATTTAAATATGATGAAATATCCCAACTGTAAATCTCTCTTCGAGCTTCCTGTATCTCCTCAAACTGATTTTCCATATCATCGAAAGCAATGATGAAGTTGTCGGCCCAAACATCGTAGTTACAACGATCTTGGGAGTTTTGAATAGCCTGCATTGCCTGTTGGATGGCTATTTCTCTTGGCATGGAGTTATAATACCCATCAAATTCTGCTCGCATTCTCGCGATCATTGCTTTTGTGGCGAAAGTCTGCCCGCGCTTGAATGTATCAGCGTAGGCTTCAAGCAGCACACAGTCATTTGCCGCTTGCTCTTCCATTGTACTGTCGCAGTAGCCTTGCGAGATCAAGTCGCTCGAAGGTTCTCTCTCTATTAACGTCGAATAAGCCATATTTATGTTTGTGTTTTCTGATGAAAAGGTGTATATCTCTCGACGCCTGTAAGATACGCCAGTACTGGCGCTCTAGATATTGTAAGATAATGCGACGTTCTGACTTGAAAGTGACGGCATCGTTGTCATCGGCCGCCGTGTTGCATTTGTCCAGTCCGACCTCAACGGGATGTCGGAGGTGATGTTGAAGTTTATGATAATTATGAGGCCAATATGGGTTCAACCAAATTTCCGTTGGGCTTATAATCCTACGGTCCGCTGGTTTTTTTGGCCCAAGTTTAACGCGCCGAGTAAGTTCATATAATGAATCTCCACGATGGACCCTGTTTCTGCCCATCTCTTTTCTGTAAGGATTAAAGCGTTCATATGTCTTAGCATAGTTCAGTAGACATTGATTCATATTGCATAATAACTCAACTGGGGAGTTTCCAGTTACTAGAGCCTGCAATTCGGCTTGTAACAGTAAAGGAATCGGATGGTGCAGAGTGTCTTTCGTAACATAATCTACCTCGCGGTATATTATGTTTTCTGAAAAATGGTCATAGAACCTTGGACAATCAGTAGGTTTTGCATTAGCAAATCGTAATTCCCCAATGTTTCTCAAGTTGCGCAGCGCTTGGACAAGCTCTACAGCTGATTTCAACCTTTTCACAGTTTTTATTAAGTAAACTGGAACAGGTATTGCCCCTGTCCCCTCCTCTGACATGACAATTATTTCCAAAGAAGTTGGCGGGAGCGGAGCATTACAGATCTCTCTGCAAAAAGGAGAAAGATTACACCTTCCCCAGGTGGACGACAGCTCAACAGTACCAATTATTATTTTCCATCTTCTGACCTTTTGCATTGTCAAAATGTATCTAGACCACACCTTCTGAGTTTTAAATCTTTTGGTGGTCGTGGAATATCTTGTAATTGGACATCGCTGAAAGATGCCCTGGAAATGATCACCATCATACTGGCTAACACCAACAAAGAAGAACGTATTGCAACTGTACAGAATCTCTGAAGCTTCGAAATAAATGTTTTGGCATGTTCTTAGGATTTCAGGGCTTAAATCGTAAGCTTCTTCGGAGATCAGCCATTCAGAACCTTGCTGAACATTACCAAGTTTTGGATTGAAAAGTAACAGCTTCCAAATCTTTCTTCTTAGCTCTAGTGGAAGCTTCTCCAATGACCCGCATCCTCCTATAGTCTAACCTAAAGCCGGCTTCTGTGCTGCATTGACTTCGAGTATTGTTCCACATTTCCTGGTATTTCCATCCGCACCTAACTTTCGAGGTGCATCATGATCCGCCGACTTGACTTCCAATGATACATATTCACCAATCATGCCACCAATTTTGGGCTCTGGTACTGTATCAATCTCGGCGGGTATTCCGCTTTCCCCCACAATACCTCCATCAACTCCCATGTTGAGCACTGAAAGAATCGAACCAGGTTCGCGCAGCTTTCCATCCCATACTAAACCTTTACGCATACTCTCATCATCTTCTATCTCGAAGGCTACGTCAATCTCTTTACTGTGTCCTCGCCACCCAGCCCACGTTCAAGTGCCGATCGAAGGACTGTAGTATCCGCAGCTAATATTCTATCTTCACCCATACCGCCACTGACTGCCTGCTCTGGCTGTGGAACAAAGTCTTCAAGATTACCTTCCAATGTGTTGTCTGTAATGTCTTCAATTTCTTCATTTTCCGCCATAGGAAGCGTATTCATTGACTTCCCTGTGAAAAATCGAGACGTGGTTGTGTGGAATTTGTATAGGTGCCAGTTTCTTCCAGATGAGAAGTTTAGACAATGAAATAGAGGCAGGAGATGGAGCTAAGTGATAATTCCACTCTCGAGATATCCAAGGCTTGTGGGTAGTAGAAGTGGTTGTGTTATCGACATCAAGCGCAAGGGTTGAGGTTTATGGTGAGAACAAAATTGTAATCTTACAAAAGGAAGAAAAATTCAAGGAGACAAACCAAGTGAGTAACCAGGTCAGTAACCTATGAAAATGTGTCTATTTTCTCTATTCACTTCGAGCTGGAAAATTAATCGCCGTCATATTTGTAACTAGACCAAATATAATATGGAAATGAACTCACTTCCCATACGTGAATAATGTCAATGATTTTGAGAAGGCGTTTTTCGGCATTCAATACACGCGCGTGACTCCATCACAATGTTTGGAACGGCCCAGACACTGAGCTGGTCTCATTTCTCCTGCGCACCCTTAGATGATGCTTCACACACGATGATCTTATCAACTCATCAATTCCAAGATGAACAACACCAAAACATGAAATGGGAAGCAAGAAAAGCATGATGTCTCGACACAGACTCATCAGATAAGATGTATTTGAAAGTAGGTAGTCATGTGGACTTAGAAGTCACTTAAATTGGCGTCATAATCCCATCAAAACGTACAGTGTACTGATAAGGAGGCTCAGACTCTTTCCTCAGCAGTAGATGCAGCCGACACAGTCTTAGATGAAGCTGAGGATGTGGATATTGAAGATATCACTTAGCCATCCATAATATTGATCAATTAACTTCGGAAAAGAGATTCTGAATATCGCTCTTGATCACGTCGAAGAAAAATGTATTGCCATCCTTCAAATGAGGTGTGGGATTGCCATTTGTACAAATCAAGTTGGTCACCTATCCGAGTTGTGTGGCATTTATCATGTTTGCTGATTATCATCAGAATTTTTCCCCCAAATTTATGATGATTGAAGAGCGTACTAGAGCTAAGAAGATATTGAAGCCCAAAAATCTCCTCTGCCACACAACCAGTGTTGTTGTATCCCAGATAGTCTCCCATTGAAGATTGATTGTGGTTCCAATTGCGAGGACGCCTTCATATATCGTAGAATTTTGTGTGTGGTTTGATGAAAAGATCACTTATTTGAGCTACCAGTAACCACCGCAGTGGCAAAAAGAAAAGAGTATAAGATCAAAATCATGAAGATTCCCGAGTTACGGAGGTTTGGTTGTGGAATGGAATAATTGTGTGAAGAATGTGGAGATAGGAGAAACAGGAATGAGAACAAAACGCGACACTCAATCACCAATATTACTGCCAAGGACAGCAGTCAATGCGTTATGAAGGATTGATTACCAAAAGTCTCGAAAAATAACTTGAGTAGAAACTCTATCAATCCTTACAGACACTATATTCGGTACCCGAACTTTGTTATACGGTGAGGTTTGCATGGGGACCATCGAAGAAACATCCAAGAATCTCACTTGACCCTAAATTATGTATCGACAAACCTCCTGCCAATACCAAACATTCCTCTTATCCACTGTCGTTATTCTCCTTCTCATTATAGTAGCAATTCAGCATGAAGAAATTTCCAATAAACAAAAACTACCAATCTCTACGAAGTCCTCCAACTCCAGCGTGGTCATCTCTGCACCCCTTGCGACACATTCATCAGAAGCTCCAGGATTCCCCAAAAAGCTATGGTATAAAGTAGGACCTCAAGGTGTCTCGGACGAGGCAAAAAGATTCCGACATCACTGTCTTGATATCAACCCAGGCTATGAATATGAAGTGCTCACTGATGCGTTCGCGGATGAGTACGTATGGAAATGGTTTTCCCACCGTCCAGATATTTTGAATACCTATTTTTCGCTCAGCATACCGATCTTGAAAGCCGATTTATTGCGATATTTGATACTGTATGCTTATGGAGGAGTGTGGTTTGATTTAGATGTTTCGTGTGAAGATACTCCTATGGATAATTGGGTATTGGAGGAACATCGAGCGGCAAACCTTGTCGTTGGTCTGGAGTTCGATTATGACTATCAGGAAGATACTGCGATGTATTCGCAATTCGCTAGTTGGACTATTATGGCAAAACCTAAATCTCCACATCTAATGCAGGTCAGTAGTAGACAATCCTTAACTAATCAGGTCTCTAATTATTTAATACAGGTCATCAATGATATTTTGGACGAGCTGAATGAAATCGCACGTCGAAACGAGGTATCGATTGAAGGAATAGAGTTGAGCATGATTAGTGATGTGGTGGATATAACGGGGCCAAAAAGGATGACGTGGGGAATTATCAAAAGTCTCAAAGAAATCCTCGGAAGGGACCTTGATGATAGGGATGTTGGAGAATTGAGGAGTGCGAGATTGTTTCATGATGTGTTGATTTTACCGGGAAATGCGTTCGCGGGGACGCAAAATGGATTTAAGAAAGAAAAGGGGAAGGTTTTTGTGAATCATCATTATGCAGGGACTTGGAAGAATAAGTTCGGTGGCGAGGCAGAGAAAGGTTCTGAGAAAGAGAAAGAGATCGAAGAAGAGAGAAGGATAGAGCAAGAAATGGAAGAGAAGAGAATCGAAGAAGAGAGGATCGAGCAGGAGAGGGTTGAGCAGGAGAGGATTGAACAAGAACAGAAAGACTTGGAACAGGGGCAAGAGCGCGAGCAAGAAAATCACAATGAGCAAGATAAAGATGTTGAAGAAGAGAAAGAAGAGAAGGAGACCAAACAGCAAGAAGAGTCTGATCAAGGATATGAAATCGAGGAAAAGAATGATACTGAAGATAATGAAGCCAAAGAGAAAGAGAAAGAAGAGTCCGAGCAAGAAAAGGAGAATCTGTGAGTCAGAATGGCACTTAAGACTTTTCATACTGGGAAGGCTAAAGATGGATGACAATCTTTCGCAGAATATAGACAGTAAAACGATAAGAGAAAGGGTCCAGAAGCACAAAAATTCGGAGAAGGCTTGAATTCAATATATAAGTGCTAAGTAGATATATTCGGATTGAAGGATTCAACAGCAACACCGAGAAAGGGATTATGTAACCACAGTTACGATTATTAGTTTTTCAAATCATATTTTCAACGTGTTTGGTCCATTTCCTCACTTGAAGATTACAAAATTTTGCTTCCAACGCAAAAAAGCCATCCATTGTCCACTTCGCGGCCTTACCATATGCATCTCGTACTTTCTCTCAAAAAGCACAATCCTTCCTTTCCTTTATTCGCAGTGCTTTGCGATAGCTCCTGTAGGCATTGAATTGGTTGGAACCTCACATCTTTTTCCGCTATTCAGCTTTTGTTACTAGGAATGTCTATTTTCAAAAACCGTTTTTCAGCAGTCGGAAAACACGTTGAACAAGCGTACAAAGAAATATGTTGACCAATTAAGATACCCTCAACTAGAACACAGTGAAAGAAACCATCAAAGAAAGCCCCATCAATTCATTTCAACACATTCTATTAATCTTCCCCAGGAATTGTTCCATAAAAACTCATGAACCTAGCTCCATGAAGCATAGTTCAATGTAGAAACGACAAACACAACGATGCCGCGCACTAACAATCCAGCTTTCCAATTATCTTCCCTACATTCCCCAATCTTCCTGCTCCAAAACCATAGAATCAACCTCTACTCTTTCACTCCTATCTCTCAGCCTACCCAAATTCTCCATAATCGTCTGTACATGCCCCTTAGATTCCTTATCATCTCCCTCTTCCTTGCCCTCGTCACTCTCGTCAATAGCTGCGTCCTGCGAATTCATATCACCCTTTCCTAGTTCCTGTCTAAGCGCTGATAGTAATTGAGCAGCAGCAGCCAAATCGTCATCTTCATCTGGGTTGTCTTCGGTATTTTCGAGCTCAGATTGGGTTGCTTCTTGAGCAGCTAACAACTGCGCATCTTCGTCTTCGTTTTCTTCTTGGTACCCGTCCTTATTTTTCTGTCTATTCATCAAAACTTCCCATTCCTCCTCCATATCTCTACCACGATCCTTTCCCCCATCATAAACCTTACCCTCTCCTTCGCCGCCAGCTCTCTCATCCGCACATCCCAACCTAATTTCCTCCACTCCCTCGCCATGTTCATCGCCATCGCCGATCACATCTTCCACAATCTCCATCCATCTCTCACTTGCCTTCTTTGCTAGTCTGATTCGTTTCTGTTCTCTTATAGGGGCGCCGAGCAAACAATCATCGCAGTCTGAATAGACATATATATCTTTCTTGACTAGGTTGGGCGGGCCACAGACCATACGACCGAGTGGAAAATTAAGGGCGCATGAGTGCACTACGAGTGCTGTGCATAGACAGCTGAAGTGCGTGTGTGTTGTTTTGCACATGATTTCTGATTTGGAGGTGAATTTTGAGAAGTATTTTCGTGGGTGTGGATTCTCTTTTTTTTTGGACTCGACTCCGTGAGGTAGAGAGTGTTCGAGATGGTTGAATCTGAATGTTTGATAAATCGTGATTTGTTCGCAGACGAGTGTTGAAGTATCTATCTTTCTCGAAGTCGAAGGTCAGAAAGGAGCGTCGACCAAAAGCTGCAGGAAATCAATATTGAATTTCCTTTTGTCGTTTCTCGACACAAATTCAAATGTATAGACGCGACTCTCAAAAGGCGGTAGGTTTAAATAGAAAAGCTTTTAAGTACGGCCGTTTGATAAAAGTGAATCAGATATAATCTTTTTTGAAAGCCAAGAAAATAGTGGATAAGACGAAGTGAATCGGGAAATGTGAGGATTTTCAGATGAGCACTTCGGATGATGTTTTTTGTTATTGCTGGTGTTTGTTTACATTGCTTTACCACTTGGGACTTCACTTGAAGTTGAGCTTCATTTGAAAAGTAGACATCACTTTTGGCTGAGCAGCCAAATCCAAACGAGTGTTATGGATGATGCTTCTAGAACGATCTCCTAAGGTGGTTTCCTGAAGTTTTTTGTTTCGCCTTACTTTGAATGAGACCTTGAAGATCGAGTTTCACTTAGAGACTAAGTTCACTTTCGGGGAAGAACGTAGGAATGTTCTCTGGTCAAGTGGCAGAATTTTCTGCAACTATTTGATATGGCGTTTAAGTCTTCTGGCAGCATGCTTAGGATTCTTTTCTTCTTCTTCTTTTCATATCTAGATATTGTGATTAATGCAATATCATTTCACACTGGTATTTAGAGATTAAATGCACTAGTCAAACTTCCCTCCAGAACAGTAATGTCCAAAGGTGAATAAGGGAGTGCTTGGCCGTGCCTAAAATTTGTACCATTAGGTTCGATCACGATGTCGATTCCATAAACTCGTTCATTAGTATGAACAAAGAGAACGTGAAAAGAAGTCCTTAACAGTCGATCCGTTCGAAACATAGAAATTGTAGTCAATCTCTGGGCACGCCGCGAGACAGCGGCATTGTTCAAAGATTTTGTGAAAATGAACTCAAGGGTTTAATAAGAGGACAATGGCTTTCTTTGTTCATGTTCAAACAAAAAAACCCAGAGAACAGAAGTTGTACAATGTTATTGTTATTTCTATATTTTTCGGGAAGTAAGTCCAAATTATACCCCCTTTCCTTTCTCGTTAAGAACTCAAACACTCATTCCCAATTCAATAGAACAGAGCACAGAAAAACACCTACAAACATATATATCAACAACTTAGCTTAGAAGCAGGACTTTTCTTTAGCTACAGATCAACAAACAATAAATCAATCAAGATGTGTTTTGCAAATCGAAGTCGCTGCAAGCGATGCAGCAAGGAAACTATCCAATACGTTTCCAAATGTGAGCAATACCCTGAGGTCACCACCGAAACCGCCACCCACGCCCTTCGAGGCCGACATCGCCGAATCAGATGCTGCAAGGAATGCAGACGCACCGAAAGACGACGAGCTGCAGAAGAAGCTGAATCAACCACTATGCATCACCAACAAGCCAAAGCTATCCTTGAATGGCAAAGATTGGAGCGACCGCTTCCATTGACCGATGAAGCTATTGCTAGTAAGTACACTGAGCTTTTCTTGAACAAAGAGAGACTTCATCCTTACTGTATTGGCTTTACTGACATTCATAGAAACTACATTTTAGGACACAGACAACATCTCGCGGCACGTGCTAAGGACATCCTGGAAGCACTTGCGGAAGTCGATCATGATTTGACTGATGATGAATTTCAAGTCGTCTCCATGGTCCTCTCTGAAGACGCAATGTTTGACGAGTGCATTCAAAGACAAGCCGAAATCGATTCTGGCTCCAGAACCATGATCGAATCCGACAAGGGATTTTCATTCCACGAAGTTGGTAACACTCGAAACTTTAACAGAGCCATGGAAACGGTTAAATCGGCAGCGAAAAGAAACAACTTCGGAACTTGGACCGCAGATCTATCGGGTCGTTACGTTTCCGAAGACAGAGTTCGTCATGAAATCATCTCTTATATCGACGCCTTGGAACATGCTAATGCAGATGATGGCAGAATTGACAAATTCATCAGCCGGGTCCTTCGCAAATTCCAAAAGGACGAGGAGACCTTCGACTTCGATCCCAAGGCCCGCACCTTGACAAGTGAAGTTCCTGTATGGGGCAGAGTTGAAGATCGCAAGACCTTCTGCGAATGGAAACACGAGAACGAACAATCGTTAGAAAGCCTCAGAGGAAAATTCGACCGATGGTATACAATCATAAATCAGTATCGAAAGTATTTGATAGAAGTTGCCCCAGCCCAAGCCACTTTATTCTCCATTGCACGAAACACGATCGCCGCACGCATGTTTCGGGCTCTCGCTGGGAGACCCGAACCAGCACCATCAGCAAACGTACCCGAGCCCGAACAACCTGAACTCCAGCCTTACGATAATTCCGATGATGAACTCAGTTCCTTGGAACTAGGCGATTACGTTGATTCTGATTCCGAGGATGATCCTTCTAATATGGCATTATCAGAAACCTCCGATAACGAATCCAGCGGAATAGAGATGACACCAGCCAGACAGCGAATCCAGCAATCCCTTGCAGGACTCGCGCAATTGGTTCACATCTCTAACGAATTCATCCGCGAACTCCCAGACCTAATCGACACCGGAGCTGCCTATCTCAACCAATGCATTCGCTTCTTAGACGACCAAATAGCTAGCAATAGCTATCCAACAGAATTAGAATGGGAGGTTGTTAGACAATACACCGCAAATGCCACGGAAATGCTCAACCACTTGAACGATGAACGAAATGCCAGAGCTAGCAGACAAGCCGAACAACCTGGTGTTTGGCGCGAACCAACACCAGAACCAGAACCCTTTTTCGTTGATGTCACACCAATAGAGGTTGGGGTGATCGAAGAAGAGCCCGATAATATCGCCTATGGCCGTCGCATTATCTTTGGTACTTCACCACCAGCGGAAGCCAGTGAATGGCTACGAGTAGAGGAGGGAAGTGAGGATGGAGACGTTTGGCGTGGTGAATTGTTTGAAGAGGATGAATAGTTGTTTTGAACAACTTTCTTTGTCTTCTCTTTCATCTCATTATCTATTGTCCTTTGTCTTTTCTGAACAAGTTTGAAATGGCCCATGAGATATGACGAATTTCTTTCTTTGTTGGGAGTTTGGTAGGATCTGGGAATCACGGGATATATAAAGGAACAAGAAATGGCCTTGTAAAATATAGAACAAAACATACAATGAATTTATAGAAAATAGAAATTTAAATAACACACAAATAAACCTCAATCCCAAGTGACATGTGAAATAACAGTTTAAATTGCAATCCCCATGAATGAAAACTTATCTATACATAATGTACACTAGGCATTTCCCCCAGAACAAGCACTTGACTTGGGTGAACAAGCACTTGAATGTAGAAGCCGCTCAGTCGTTATCCTTACAAGACCATTGGGCCACTTATCATCATCAACATCTTGGCTACTACTTCCATTCTTGATTCTAAATCTTCATTCATCTTCTTCCCAAAAAAGAAGCATATTAGTAGAAATATCTTCATCTTTGATCACTCCTTAGTACTACTAATACAGGTAGACTTCCTGTAATTCAAGATCTACCCGAATCGATATGAAGTCATGGATCACGAACCCCTATATGAAGATACACAAAACACCTCCCACTCAGAATTTCACCGAGCATCTCTTCACATGTATCTCTGCATCCTCACTTTCACTTTCACTATCCCCTCCCTCCTCTCCCTTAAGGTATTCCCAATAAAGTCCTTAGCGCCAAATAAGATTTTCGCTTGATCTCGAATTAATCTCTCGTCTCGTCTCGTCTTGTTTTTCTACGCACTCTCTACTTATCCTTCTCGTCTTCTCTCAATACAATAATAACGATAGCAACAATTCCAAGAGCTTGAATCGCGCTCCTCTCATCTCCTCTCATCTCGTTTAATCCCATACCATCGCAAGGAGCTTTTCGAGATCTCGAGAGCGGTAAGTTTATTCTCTTGTACACAATGTAGATGAATACGAACAAATATCGATGGATTTCAAGTACAAATGTTGGGAATAAATGGATACTGAAGGATTCATAGATTGTATTATCGAGTCCTTGTAGCCAACTTCAAAATTTCAAACTGCATGAGACGACTTATCGCGTAGCGATTTCAAGTCTGGATTTATTCCATTGAAAGAGCAACGGTATGTTTCATCTTTCTCGTTCTTAAGGCGTAAATATTCATATTTGCAGTCGTGGAGGAGAGAAATATTCAAGCTGATGCGATCTGCAGGACCTCGAATTTCATCTCAAAGAATTCATCAGCGCATATCAGGTAGCATTAGATAATCTCGAAATCATGTGTCGTACCATCTACAGTCTCGCAGCCTGCGGTCACGAGTTTGGTGCTGGCTTGGAGAGATGCGGAAAGTATTTAGCCTGGGAGGCAGAACCGGGCCAAAAAGATGCTTCGCCTGAATGTTCTATTCCTGGACCCAAACCCTACGATGTGCAAACCTACGAGGGCGACTGTTACGATTGCAAGCGGGAATGCGAGATGGGCCAAAACTTGCGCATGGAAGATCGTCGTGAAGAAGCCATTCTCATCAAGCGCGACGTGGGCAAGGCAATCTTGGCTGCTGGTGATGCGTATACTGGAAAGCAGATATGAGATTTTGAAGCGGTTCGAACATTACAATCAGGCTTTCGAAGTGATGTTTGAGAACGCCGGGCGTGAATTTGAGAATGCCCAGAAGGAGCTTATCTTTGCCTAAGGAAAAGCTGAGTGTGCCAAAAAAGAAGCTGCTGAATGGAAGGAGAAGTGTGCGCAGTTGCTGTCAGAGAAGAAAGCACCTGCTACTATGGGCGATGGTAGCGAGATTTTGAGACAAGGCTGCACTCATCCTTATATTGAATATGGATGTGTTCGCTGTGAGCAAGAAGCTGTCGATCGGTCTGTGGCTTCTATTAAAGGTGCCATGCTTCGCCAGCTATCCCTCAATTTCGGCACCCAGGCTTGATCCTTATCGAATCGCATCCAAACATCATCCCGAAGGAAGTATGCGCGCGTCTCGAAAGTTGGCGAATAACGGAATGGGCATATGTTGAAGAGTCGTCTTTTCGTCTCGAAGAAACATAATGCATGGTATGGAATCTAGAAGTATCAGTCAAGTAGCTCAAATCAATAAACAGCCTCCTCACTTCACATCACACACTCAAATAAATCATGACTCCAAAATATCTGATGCCCTATGGCTGTGAGAAAAATATATAAACTTGAAATTGACTGGGTATAAGTGTTGTTAAAACGCTAAGTATCATGTTGTTGAAAATGCATCATTAAAAATCATAGTTCCACCTCCTACTCTTCCCTTTTCTTCTCTCCCCTCATAATCTTACAACAACCAATCCAAGAACTTGCCCCACGCAGTCGTAGGTATCGGTTCCACCGGCGCAGAACTTGCATCGAATCTCCCGGAAAACAAATCCACGTCCTTCGATCTCGACACCTTAGTGCTCTTGAATATTTTCCAGAATACATATGGCGCGATGTAGATGACGATACCGATATAACTAGCTATGAAATCCGCCGTGCTCCAGTTTCCCTTGATGAACACACCGAAGCCGGAGAAGATAACAATGATTCCTGACCCAATAGCACCGACATATGCAGCGAGTGGTTGGCAGCGTCCTTTGAAAGGTAGATTATTACGGTCGACGCCTTGAGCAATACAAGCGTGATGGTAACGAATGTAACAAATACAGAGAGTCATCCAGGCAAGGAGACCCGCAACCGTACTGAGGTTGAGAAGCCAAGTGAATGCTTGTGCTGCGCCTCCCGAACCGAGACTTAGATATGCTAGCGGACCGAATGCAAAGGATACGATGACAGCCCAGTATGGTACACCCCATCTATTGACCTTGGCGAAACATTGAGGCGCTTGGCGATCAACTGCCATGGCGACGATCATACGCGCACCAATGTAGCAGTAGCTGTTTCCGGCGGACCAGGCGGAGGTAAGGATACATGCGTTGACAATAGATGGGAGGACGGAGATGCCGGCGTTCTTGATCGCGATGACGAAAGGTGAGGAATTGGCGTTACCGGTACCACTTACAAGAGCTGGATCGTTGGAGGGAATGATCATTCCGATGAGAAGCGTACCGAGGACGTAGAAAAACAGGATTCGATAGGTAACACGCTTGACGGCCTTGGGGATCGATTTATGTGGATTTTCGGTTTCCGCGGCGGCGACAACGACGGTTTCAACACCGATGTACGAGAAACTGGCGTTGATGAATGCACTGAAGAATGCGAGGAAGTTACCTTTGTTCCCCGTGATTCCATCGTAGGGAACAAATGGTCCTGGATCTTTCCAATATCTAAATCCGACGGACTCGTGATTGGGTGCGCCTCCGGCTGTGATAACTATAGAGACGATAATCAATCCTAAGAAACAAAGAATTTTGATGGAAGCAGTGACGACCTCTGCTTCGCCGTAGAATTTGACGTTAGCGATATTGATGAGGAAGATCGTGACAAGTCCTATAGAGATCACGAGAGCGGGGGTGATGTCTGTCCAGTAAGATACTACGATGGCGGCTGCTGAAACTTCCGAAGCAATAGCAATGGTGTAACAATAACCGTAAGAAATGGCGAGAGTGAATCCAAGAGCGGGATCGACGAATCGAGTTGCAAAATGAGGGAAAGATCCAGCAGTTGGGAACTTTGACTTGTAAGCTTTTGTTCGGTGAATGTCAGGTGATTGATCTGTAAAAACGTACCAGAGTGGCCAGTTCACCAATTGACTCCATTACACACCAAAGAAGAAGACCGACAACACTGTAAGCCCTAAAATTTGTGTTAATACCAATTCGAGTACCGTAGCATTTACACCAACTAGGCATTGACTTACAAGAGTAAACCCAAAGGACCAGCATTTGCTAAAGCTGCACCAGTACCGATGAAAAGACCCGTACCAATACCACCACCAAAACCAATAAAGGTAACATGTCTAGCCTTCAATCTTCTCTGTGTATGTCCCACACCACCGACACCATAAACGGCATCCAGATGACCTGAAGCCGAATGAACTACCTCTCCATTTGCGATATCTGGTTTTCCCGGATTATCCAATGAAGTTTGAGACGGCGTCCCATGGATACCCAATTCTTGTGAGGTGTAAGTCTTGTTCGACATGGTGGATACTTTGAATGCAGCTAAGAATTCAATTCTCTATTCACCAATACGATATAGACGCTTCTCAAAATAGATGAGAAGGATGGATAGATGTTGTAGGATAATGGTAATGAAAATAAGAAAAAAGTGAGGGAAACATCAACGCGTCTGGATAGCTTGACACTTTTATTCCCTGTTGAATAAAAATTCTCCATCCCTGATGGAAGCACGCCATCACCAAGATAGTTGTCGAAATGTGAGAGAAATCCCTACGTTCAGTCTAGAAATCGGGGACTATCCTGTCCTTTTGATGGTTGCCACAAAAAAATGAAATTCTCAAGTAATATTTTCACATTAGGACGAAAGCACGGGAGAAAAAGTTTATGGTAAGCATTCAGGGGTTTTACTTGGCTAGGCTTAGTTCGCGAAGGTTTTTGCTCAGTCCAACAGTCTAACCGTCGGAAATGATTTCATATTGTGGTAGATCTTCGGCATATGAAAGAAAGATTGGGTCAAATGTTGACCGTCGACCCATCATTTGCGTTGCTTTGCTTACCTAATACCTACTCATTGAAAAGTTCTAACCCCGCCACTTTGCGTATCCGGTGGACACTGGTGGTGACTGGATAGTCGACGTGATGGACGACTCGGTGGGCTCGATGGGCTCCTACACCGGATTGTTGAAATACCATCCGAATCATTATTTACGGAGTATCGACTTCTCATTCGTTAGCTTCATTGATATGAGCCAATTGTCCCGCCCAAAAATATTTACTTTCAAAGTTTCAATTCTTCTTCGCTTGTCCTCCATCTCCCACTAATGTCTTCTACCCTTTGGAGTCCCTCTTCGCGTCTTCTAGTGAAGTCTTCTAGTGAAGACATAGTGGGTTGTTGTGAACGAACTAAGTAACCGATCAAGGCTCAACTAAAAGATATAAATAAGGTTTTGCATTATGAAATTCTTTTACCGTAGGCATGCTCCGTCCGTAACGTATTCGTAGCGTATGGTTAAAGTAAAACCGGAGGGAAAAAAAGGAAGAAAAATTCGAGTGAAAGCGTGGTCCTCAACTCGCAGAATGCGACTTCTGTGGATCGAACACAGTGCCTCCAGATTAATGAACCGAAGTGAACGTCAGTCTGGCGCTCTCCCAAGTAGCTAAAGTCGCTGGCAGTTTGTGCTAATTGTTGGAAGAAAGGCCGGATTTTTGGAATACATAGGAAGTTTAGACTCGGTGAGAGTTCTCCTTCCTTACATACTGCGCTTTTTGAGTTCGAAGGCGATATGGCACTTTCCTGTCCTGTCCTGTCCTGTACTATGCCATGTCCATTTCCATTTCTAACAAAGGTCACTCCATTTTCAACAAGTTACCTTTGTTAGAAAAGCTTTCAATTTCAAGCATTGAGTGGTTCACGACGGTGAGTCAATGTAACAATTGATATAAAAATGCATATCATGATACAGTTATACCAGCCACTTGGGCGAGCATGAGAATTGTTGACCTTGCAACTCCTCAAGATAATGTATTTGTAATTACCTAGATAAGCGCTAACATCTTACATTGAAATCCAATAACTAATTGTCCACCTCTATTTCTAATCCAACCGCTGGGTATCTATAACGCCATAGAGAAATGCTCGCTATCTCTTCATCTTTATTCAATTATCTGCTCCCTATCCGGCGCGAGTAAAGGATCTTCTTCATCTAATGGTGTATCAACTCCATTTCCTTTGTACAGAATATAATGCTGAACAATGAAAATTACATCGAAGAAGATGCTCACATTGCCCAACATGAGTTTGACTGGATTGCCCGTTACTCCCGACCAATCTCCCTGTAGATAACTATCAATTCCCAATTGTAAAATCGATAGGACTCCACCTGCGAAATCCAGTAATATTCCCCCTATTGACCAACCAGTGGTGGATCGATTGCGATAATTCGTAAGAACTTGAGGCATATATTTAACAGTCGTGATAACTAGTTTGACATATGATATGGCATAAACCTGTGAAAAATGATGTTAGCACAAGTGTAACCAAATGACGCAGCCTGACCTCAACTTACCACATCGATCCATGCCCACCCTCTTACAACATCTTCATCCTGTCGCGCAATGACAATAACCACCGAAGTCGCGACTGCAACAATACATGCTACCGACAAACCCATAATAGATTTGCTAACTCTTGCGCCGGGTCCCCTTTTACCTCGTTTATCGAATCCCCAAATTGATTGTTCATATTGTGATATTATGACAAAGCACATGAAGAGGGCGTGAACAGCGAAAGCGAGATCATTGAATTGAACAGTTGGGGTATGCCCATTATTTCGCAAAGCATATTCACGTCTAATTTCTGGCGCATAAAGGAATGAGACTGTAGATACAAAGTATGCAGCAAAGCCTAGCACGTTGAGGAACGGAAAATCGATTGCGGCTCCTGAAGTAGATTTGCGCCTAAAGTTCAAGATTGGTTGGGGATAAAAAGATAGCGACCAACATGTTGTGTATATCCAACCGAACAAAAAGGAAAGAAACTGAAGGAATGCAGTTGTCATTATGAAGACTTTGTCATGGATGGCGACAATATATAAATGAGGGTATTGATGTCAAAGAAATCTGTAAGTGAAGAGTCAACATGATCGAAGTCTCATCCAAGTAGTCCATCACGTGTGAGCACGTACTAAATTTAGAGTAACATTGAATGATTCAGTTTAATCCCGCCGGGATTGTAGCGCGGAATTTTATCTTGATCTTATCGCAATAGTCAGGGCTGATAACTTGATATCTTATCAGATTGATGAGATTCCTTTATCCGTGTATCACTTCACATAACACTTCATGTCATTAACATCGTCAATTATTCGAAGAGACTTCAACGAAAAGACTTCAACGAAAATCTCTACCTTTTCATACGTCCCCATACAGACTCACAACAGTACATTGAGGTTGCTACTTCAACAATAGAAGTGCTTCGCTAACCATGCCGCCTCTCACATTCCTTGATCTCCCAGGAGAAATTCGTAACCACATCTACCAATTACTCCTCATCATTCCACCCATATCAATACCCCATCGTCTAGGAAATGATCCACATATATATCCACAAATTCTATCCATCTGTCGAAAAGTCCATGATGAAGCCGAACAAATTCTTTATGGTAGCAATGTCTTCATAGCACATCCCAACCTCCTTACGGGACTACCGCGCTTGCGTTGGAAATATGATACTATCAGCTCCTCCAAATTGATATCCATCATCAAAAAATACTATATAATTGTTCGACTGGATTGCGATCCGAATTTCTCTGCAAAGAAAGCAGAAGAAGCTTTTAGCGAGGTGGATGAATTGACAATAAGGGTTGAACAATCTGCGTTTAGGGGTTCAGATTATAAGGTTCTGAGACTCTTTGAGGGTGTGCGAGGAGTGAAGAAAGTAAGGATTTATGGGAGTGTGACTGGTTTTCCCGCATATGTTGAATGGTTGCAGGGAGTTATGATGATGCCAAAGAATGTTGATGTTGCTCCGTTTCAAAGCGAGAAGAGTAATATCATCGGCGAGCCTTGGGATGGAAGTTGAGATGTTCTGTCTAAATTGTGCTCGCGTCCGCTTTATCTTCACTTCAATAGTTGGATCTGAAATGTATGGCTATACAGTTGTGATGTTAAGTTAATTTCATGGAAACTTGCACACTGGAGCTTGCATATTGCGTGCATGGCAAATGAAAAGTTAGCATGTAACTTGCACGATGCAAGTAAGGCTACATTGGATCTTTCAAACATTCACTGAACGCGAGCAAAGCGTGAGAACAGGCCCGGCAAATACACCTCTACCAGGGCAACTACATGATCTATGGGATGTCAGCTGTGCTCCAACTTGATCAATGGAGTCCCTTGGTATCCAACATCAACCAATTTCCTGGTACATGATTCTTTCGGTTTACTAAAGAGACTCGAAGTCCTTGGCGGATCCATCTTTGATATGAATATAATCTTGCAAGGAGCTGAATCCGTAAGATCAAGCTAAATTTCTAGATTATCGACGTTTGCAAAAGGGAGGTCAAAGATTCTGGACGATTCCAATCTTGCAGAGGAACTCAATCCTCCAATTGAATGAAGTCTCCCTGATGAAGATAAATCAAAATTGTAAAATCTTTTGGATGTTCTATACAATTTTAATGTCTGAATGATTTCAATCTCTCCGGTGAATTTAAACTTTCGGGATTGGTTGAAGATTCCAAACGAACTTTTTGCAGAGACACTCGATAAACTTCATCTGTCCTTACCGACATACATTTAAAATCTGATTTTGATTCACTTTACAATTGATATTAAAATGGAATACAATGATATATGAACACTGTAAAGTAAATATTATAAGACGAAGATGAGAATATATTTCTTCCTTTTTGAATAACCTCTTACCATTCTTTTCCACCAATAGAGCTGTTTCCCGAAATGGTGGGAAGCTACAGAACAAACAAACATTGATTCTCTTCTTCTCGCAACTTCTCTCATAATCCTACAACAAATTTATTCGACAACCATTTTTCCAATCATACTTCGATCCATTCTTTCAATAATACTCAACATTCGAAATCCTAAATATGGCCTCCAACAGCGATTGTCCCTTCTTGGATAAGGTCCCTTTAGAAGTCAGGACTCAGATCTACAAAGAACTACTAGGCAACAAGATTTTGGGCACTGCAGATTCTGTATCCAGAAGTGCGAGCTATGGAGCTGATACAAAATACGGCTTATACCCACAAGTATTGAGAGTCTGCCATCAAATTTACGTCGAGGCCTTGGATGTTCTATACAAAGAAAATACCTTCTACATCGCATGCTTTCGGGTAGATAATCACCTTGCCATGGATATGGATACAGGAAGTGATGATGAAAATCCAACGGCCGTACAGTACGTCGAAGGACCTCTTGTGGAGCTATGCCCTCTTACGAGATATCAGAACAACCAAAGCAGAATGCCATTTCCAATTCCAAATCTTGGTAACTACACTACTGTGTCGAGAGTTCGCAAGTGGCGTGTGGTAGTTAGCAGGCTCACATCTGCTGGTGGCAGTTGGGACCCAATTTGGAGTTTACGTAACTTTTGCGAAGTCATCTCTCAAAATCCTCCGATATCGTTAGAACTATTGATTTTGCCGTGCGGCTTGGACTATGGTCGGAACAATAATTATTCTTTCGACAGCTACGAACAGATCTTGAAGCCTTTGAGAATTCTCCGCAATATCCAGACATGTGCAATTAAAGAAGCTCGCGCAACTGATGTTCCCGATATCATTAAACTCGCTGATGATGGGTTGGTGAAGAAATTTACAGAGGGATATCGAGCTCTAGCAGACTGGGAACTTCCTACAGACTTGAAGACGGAGATAGAAACACTTACAACCGGTCAACAACCCCTAGATATCCGCCACATGATGCATAAGAATCTCGTGGCTTACGCGCGAACATTTGAGCGACATCGACCTTACAAAATGCAAATGGGCTTAAGACGAGAGGATATCACACGGATTGATTCTAGGTGTCTCGAGTACGCCGAGTTTCTCGATACAGGTTCTTTCAATCCTTTTATCGAGCCAACCCTTCATCCACTTGAATTCGAACTTCGCAACTGTCAAGACGCTGTCATGAATTCAGGCGAAGACGAATGGACATTCAAAGAACATCGCAAACACGTCCTAACGCATCTCGAGCGACAGTGGAATCAAATCATGAATGCAAATCATAGACTCACGACGTTTATAAAGAAAGAGAAAGTTCCTGGCGGCATATTCGACGCTGTTGAGAGAAAGAAGGAACAATTAGGATTCTCAAACAATACATGGGAAATGCAAGATCCAGATAGGGAACAAAAGATCTGTCTCGCTTTAGTGTACCTAAAACGCTACGCCAAGGCTTTCAAAAGACATTTAACCTCTGCAATAGAATCCCAGATTCACTCCCAACGACATCTCTACAGCAGCCATTACAAAAACCTACCACGCGATCGTCTGATCAAACACTTAATGAAAGACCACCAAGTCGGCAAAATCCGGCACTTCATCACAAAGTTCAGCACGGCGGTCGATATGTGCGACCAACAATATCTCGAGATATTGACGGCAAGAAAGGCGCTCTTTGATTACGACGGATTGGGAGAATACGAATGCGGAGATTTCAATTTACAGAAGGGATTGACGGTGGAAATGATTGATTGGAGCGTTAATGAGCGGGATATGACGCCGCAGCAATTGTTGAATTCGGATGATTTTTATGGTGAGGATAGTGATAGTGAAAGTGATTGGTCTAATTATTTCTGAGCTTCTGGGTCTGGGTCTTTGTAGCTTGCTATTGGGTGTATTGATCAGCGTGGATGATTGCTTTTATCGCTGTGGGTTTTAATTGTTAGAATTGTAGGAAATAATACAAGCGGGTCCTTGATTCGAGGGATATAAGGGATCTTTTTGTGTTGTGACTCTAGTCTGTGATTGTCTGTTAAAGAGCATTTGAGAAGTTCTAAGGATGGAGTGACTTGATTTTTGAATGAATGGATCTTCGAAGTAGGAGAATCTTTCTTTAACTATTTGAAGCCTTTACTATTGGAATCTGAAACGTTGGATATCCACTTAACATATTCAAGAGCTCGCAAGTTTGAGGGTATTCACAAATATTCATTCTAGAAAAAATACGTACGACAAAGATGACTCAACTTAAAAAACAAGAAACCAATCTGTAAAAACAACGTAAAATTGCGACTACTAAAGGGGAATCCTACATCACGCACTCAACGCCCTCCTCTATATGCAACCGATGCACTCCTCAATTCTAATTTTGACGCCAGCCCAAATACCACTACCTCGCTCTGCCTGTCCTAAAATGCAACCCAATTGAGACTATTGATTCAACTAGCTTTTAGCTCAATTCCGATCAATACTATCCAGCTCCGGGAAATACTGCGCTATTTTATTTCTGCTATCAGAATTTTTGGTCAGTTCTGGTGTATCAGGCGTATCTATATAATCGACTCCTGATGTTCCATTAGATGCTCCAGCATTCATTGTGTTAGCTGGTATTTGTACAATTGCAGGAGCAGGAGCCGCGGCACGTTTCTTTTTGGTGTTGCCTTGTTCTCCAGACTTGTTGGATGAAATTGAGGGACGAGATGCTGCTGGTGTGGCATGTCTAATATTTGAGATTGCTGGTGTATGTGATGCGTTATTCACCGCATTGGGATCATAATTTTCTCTTGGTGATAACATAGCTGATGATGGGTTGATTGTTCTGGCAAGTGATTGATGTAATAGTGTAGATCCAGTTGGAGCTGGTGTAGGAGCTGGCGTTGATTTTTCATTGGTGACGAGACCCTTATCAGTAACGAATTGAGAAGATCTCGAGTGATATGGGTTGTGGTTATAATACTCGTCGATAATTGGATGTACCATAACAGTTTGCTTGTGAATTGTCAAAGTGGAGTTGGTTGGAACTGTCACCCAGCTTTCTGTAAATGTATTAGAAATGTCTACTCCACATGGCTGCAGTAATAGTGCCACCAGACAAGCGAGTAAATTAAAATGCAGGATTTTGACGAGAGCCCCTGAAGAAATTTGAAAAATAAATCACTAGCCACCACACGAACTAGTCGAGCTTTAGTCCTCGCCTGATTTTCGCCTATCTGCTGATGTGCAACGTAAAGACGATTTTTCAATTCTAAGTTCTCGTTTGGGTGATCTTCACGGGACCAAAGTCTTCAGTCAATAGAACTCGGTTGTGGCAATGCCTACCGCTTTTTATCTTGGCCCTTGGCAAGATGAAGTAGTGGGGTATGGGATACAGAAGTAGGAAATAAGGGAGAAAAATTACCTCTTTCGAACGTTAACGGTTCACTTGCAACGAGGACGATATCAGCACCCTTATCACGACGATCCATTTGATATTCGCCCTTGTTACTTTTGTCCTCCCATGTAGTGCCGGAAGAGTAGTACAGACTAGCTGCCTCATCGGTTTTGCTACTGACATAACGAGTACAGACAATACTATGTCCGTCGGTTATTGCAAAATTCAACAAGCTTCGAATATCTAGATTTTCTTCCTCGATTGTCTTTTCTGGGATTGCGGCAATGAAATCGTTGATCTGTTTGATGGTAGCTAGCATGGCATGCCTTAAAACAGTTGGACCAAATCCCTCAGCTGGTGGAGCACTTGGGTTATGACCCATTCTCTCGAGTGTGTCCAGGTATAATGCGAATGCCCATTCACTGTCGGTTCCTCCGTGAACTCCAAGATACCATTTGTCGGCCAGTCTTTCACCCAGGCGTCTTTTTATGTGTTTCCAACCACCCAATCCACCATTATGCATCCACATCAAACTCCCGTGGGAGAAAGGGTGGCAGTTATCATCGCTGAGGGAACCTTCGGTCGTAGCTCGTACGTGAGCAAATATGAGTGGTGAAGCGGTCTTTGAAGCAATTCGTTGAAGGTTGATACAGTTCCACGCAGGAATAGTAGATGTGAAGATACATGGCTCAGGTCCAAGTTCAGGTTCTGTGTAATAACCAATACCAAATCCATCGCCTGCAAACATTATGAGTCACCGTGTTCACGAATCACGAAGATCAGAAACTACTAACCATTATGAGGTCTTCTCATGTCCAAACGAAGACGAGAGTCGAAAGACTGATTGAGAATTGAGTGGGTGGGTTCCAAAATGATTTTAGAAAGCAAGATGGCATCTGAGCCTTTATATACCTTACTTTCATGAGTATTCTGCCGCTATCCAAGAGTTGAAGTTGTTTGGCTCACCAGAAAGCGACACATCTTGTCTTTCGTCGAGGTTTAGGTTCTTGAGACTTCGATACTTTGGGGGCAATTCTCCGGAAATTCAATGAATACAAATGGGATATGGTTGTGCAATATCTGTTGCTAACAAGTCAAGGAACGTTGGAAGTTGTTTGCTCACACTCAAGGGAGCAATCGCGAGGCTGAAGGGGAAATAACGGACGGTATGGCGTAATTTGTTGGGTGCTGAGACATAAATTAGGATCCAAGCCCAACGGATAAAAGAAGCAAGTTGAGAAATTCCAATTTCGGCAGTAGTTTCGTTTATAATATGTAGATCCAAGAGTATGTACAACAAGGAATTGAGGATATATACAGGAAATTTAGCAAACAAAATATTATAATTGTTGTGGAGTTGTTATCGTCTGATAACCCCTCAAGGCTGGACATTATGGGGGTTTCCTTTGATCTCATTCCCTATCAGCCGCCCGCCAAAATTGAAGTTCGTTATCAAGCCACAATTACAACTCACTAGCCACAGATATTGCACGCCACTTCTGATTCGACCTTTATTCATGCAAGAACATGTGGAATTCAAACACCCATATACTAAGTGGACAACAAAACCAGCAGAATGAAATTTATTGCTTCATGATTCTACATTTTCCTAAAGGATTGATACAATCTTAAGTTTGCCCAGTATGAGTGGGAGGCTGCTATCGGCGAGGCTTCTGCCCGCGGCTCAACGTATCAACTCACAATCTGCCAGACATTTCCATCATAAGGCGGTATCTACCGCTGGTGGTCTACTCAGATCAGAATCCGCCGTTCGTATTGCAAGAGGAAGATTATGGCCAGCAGGACATACACCATTTTCTAATGCTGTAGTCGTTCGAAATGCTTCATTTGTTCGCATCCTACCAAACATATTGTTAAAGTTTGCAAGAATACCTGCTCTTTTCGCTGGAGTGACTGTTGGTGGTTTAGCATATATTCAATACCAGGCTACCCGTTAGTTTATCCGCTCCTCCTTCTGAAAGTGTGCTAACTTTGGACATCTGCAGAGGCTGGTAATTATGTTGCAGACATCTTCAACTCAACAACGAATACTGTGTCTGGAGTAGCAGGCGGTTTGTTCGGCAGTGCAAAAGATATTGCAAGTCAAACACGAGAAGGATGGGAGAAGACAAAAGAATCTGTTGAATTGCCGGAGTGGATGCAAAAGGTATTACGGATTCATGAAGAGATTGGGGAAGGAAATGGTGGAGGTGGGGGCGGGGGCCCTGGCGGGGAACCACCTAAACAAAGTAGAATGGGAGCTGCGGCTGCAGGAGGAAGTGCTGCCGCCTACGGATATGACCAATATTCAGAAGACGATAGATCTCCAGCAGTTGCTGCCCGAGATGACCAAATGATGGTTTTGACCAAAAAAATGATCGAGATCAGAACTATATTGCAGACTGTGGGACAGTCAAACGCTCTTACTTTACCATCAATCGTGGTTATTGGTTCACAATCATCGGGGAAAAGCTCTGTGCTAGAAGCAATCGTAGGACATGAATTCTTACCCAAGGGTTCAAATATGGTTACACGACGACCCATAGAGTTGACCCTCGTCAACACCCCTGATTCACAGGCGGAATATGGAGAATTTCCTGCTCTTGGTCTAGGAAAGATTACCGACTTCTCACATATCCAAAGGACATTGACGGAATTGAATTTGGCCGTTCCTGACACAGAATGTGTTTCCGATGACCCAATTCAGTTGACCATCTCGTCACCCCATGTTCCTGACTTATCCCTCATCGATCTTCCTGGATATATCCAGGTTGTTGGTGAAGATCAACCTGCGAAACTGAAGCAGAAAATAGCCGATTTGTGTGACAAGTACATTCAACCTCCTAATGTCATTCTTGCTATTTCTGCTGCAGACGTGGATTTAGCCAACTCAACTGCTTTACGAGCAAGCCGAAGAGTTGATCCACGAGGTGAACGTACTATTGGAGTCATCACAAAGATGGACCTTGTCGAACCTGCTAGAGGAGTCTCCATCCTCAATGATCGAAAATACCCCTTAAGACTCGGTTATGTTGGTGTTGTGTCACGAGCACCACAACAATCACAAACTAGATCATTGTTCAAAGCAGGAAACGGAAGCATCTCGGAAGCCATCATCAAGAATGAGCACGCATTCTTCTCATCTCATCCTATGGAGTATGGACCTGATGCTGGACTAAATGTTGGCACTACCACTCTCCGTAAGAAGCTTATGCATGTACTCGAACAAACCATGGCGGCGAGTCTTCAAACTACTAGTGATGCCATCCACCAAGAGCTTGAAGAAGCGACTTATGAGTTCAAGGTTCAATATAACGACCGTCCCCTGTCTGCAGAATCTTACCTTGCCGAGAGCCTCGACGCTTTCAAGCATTCATTCAAGGAATTTGCCGAAACTTTTGGACGACCACAAGTTCGTGAGATGCTAAAAGAAGAGCTTGATCAACGAGTGTTAGATCTTTTAGCAGCACGTTACTGGAACAGACCTATCTCGGATCTTTCACCTTCATCACCAGAACCCAATACCCTAGCCGAGCTCCCAACAGCTGACCCAGACTCCCTATTCTGGCACCGTAAACTCGATGCCTCTACTTCTGCCCTCACGAAGCTTGGTATTGGTCGTCTTGCAACTCAAGTTGTAGCTAATGCAATTCAAAGCCATGTTGATCGGTTAATATCTCAATCGACGTTTGCTGCTCACCCATTTGCTCGTCAAGCTATCACCGATGCTGCAGCTGGCATTTTGAACGAGAGGTTTTATAGTACAAGTGATCAAGTTGAGAACTGTATAAAGCCATATAAGTTTGAAATCGATGTTGAAGATAGTGAATGGTCACGAGGTAGAGAAAATGTCACCTCTGTGTTAAAGAATGAACTCAAAGCTTGTGAAGATGCATCTAAGAATTTGGAGCAACATGTTGGTGGAAGAAAGAAGTTGAGAGATGTGATGAGTTTTGTGGATAAAGCTAGAAAGGGTGAAATTATTGTTGATGGTGACGCCAGTGGTGCTGGTGGATTCAGTTCTGCTTTATTGCAAAAGGGTATTTTCATATTCTCTTCTTCCATCTTTTATGCAAATTGCTAACACTCTAATCAGGTCGTGAAGCGGTCTTTCTCCGCGATCGCTCCACCCTCCTTGCTCTTCGACTCAAAGCCCTAAAATCTACCCAATGTGCCTCCCTCAAAAACAAGTACTATTGTCCCGAAGTCTTCCTCGACGTCGTCTCCACCAAACTCACTTCAACTGCTGTTCTCTTTCTAAACGTCGAACTTCTCTCCGAATTCTTCTACCAATTCCCTAGAGAATTGGATCAAAGATTAGGCAGAGGTTTAACAAAAGAAGAAGTTGAGAAGTTTGCGAGAGAGGATAAGAAGGTTGAGAGACATCTCGAAGTTATTAGGAGGAAAGAGTTATTGGAGTTGGTCTTGGGGAAAATGGAAGGGCTGAGAGATTTACGCGAGTTGGATAATGGGGAGGCAAGAAGACCTCAGAGGGGACCCAAGAATGGGAGAGGAGGACCTGGAAAGGAGGGTGTGAGGGGCCCTGGTGGAAAAGAAAATGGAAGGGGTGGATGGAGTTTGTTTTAGTTGATAGAACTTCTTGGCGAAAATGGAATGTGAAGGGGAGGTTGGATTGATGAAGAATTATTAGCAGGCGAGCAAGCGAAAGCAAGCAATGAATGATCACGGCGTTAGGGAATGATTGAAAAGGAATAGTACGAAAATATTGTATATCCTTGTTTGGGTTGATGGCTGTTTGGTGGTGGTTGTTGAGGAGATACCTATTCCTTCATCCGCTCTACATGACATGATGATGAATACAACGACTTTTTTTTGGTTATGTTCTCAATCTTACCTTGCGTCCATTGTTTTTCACATGTACATGTCCTAGACTCGAATGTGAAGATTCGAATATGCATGAGACGATAAAGATTTGGAGCAAGATGTCGTGATGAGTATGCAAATAATGGTATATTTAATGTGATCAATGCTATATGCGCTACAAATCATTGCTCCCTTTTTCATAAAAACTTCGGATGCGCCTTGTTACATCAAGATGTGATTCGTAACTAGATATCTATTAATGGCCGCCAACTGTCCTGTCCGACCAATACTCATAATCGTTGGCTTACACAAGAAGAATAAAACATAAAAGGTATCCTAATAAAATCATTTACCATCAACAACCAATTGTGTCGTCACCTCCCACTTCATCCCCCCACCTTTTCCATATCCACCCCCTAGTCTATTTCTAATCAATGTCTTGATTTTCTCTCTTAATTTCAATACATTTCCTTCATCGCCCCTAACTCTTAATTTGAGATTTGCCATACACAATCCATAATGTACTTGCCAAAATCTCGCTTCTTCAACTGTAGAAACTGTTGGTTCGGACTCAATTTCCTTCATAACTTCTGAAACTCCAGCACCAGAGTAGGACATCAAAAGCATGAGTCCCTGAGCTGTAGCTAGACGGACACCGAGAAGGAACATGGAGACCGCAATGACGGTACAAAGAAGACGGTCGAGCCAGATATAGAGAGAGATGGTTAAAAGAGGAAGGAGAAGCATGATGGTGCTGCAACTCAGAGTTAGGAAATGCGAAGGATTTGAGAGAACGGAAGGGAGAAATGATATATAGGCGAAACGCATTGCTTTTCCTATTCGTGCGTGGTTCTTGAGCCCAATTGCTGAGACGAGAGTCGCTACTATTGAGAGTAAAGCGGCGGTATCAACCGAGCCGGGACTAACTCGTTGATGAGAATGAGGGTGATGAGGGGAATGGTCGCCTAGTCCTTCCAAAACGTGTTTTAGGTTGTGAGATATAAGATCGAAACCCATGAAGAGTAGGAAAACCGACATGGCGAACCCTGCTAATACTTCTGCACGTTCGAGCCCGAATGGATGACGGATAGAAGATCGTTTCCATACTTCGAAATTACAGAATACATCCACCACGACACAAATAGTGGCAGATACGGCATCGAAAAATATAAGATGGGATAGGGCGGTAAGGGCGAGAGAACCTTGGGCGCTATAGAGAACGAAGGCGGATATCAAAGCGTGGCAGAGACACCAGGCTATTCGAGTAGTTTGCTCTTTGGACATGCTTTTCCATGCTTCTTTAAAGGTGGGTATGGGGAGAGAGGCGGGGAGTGCGAGGGGTGCTCGAGGAGGTGGTTCGAGGAAGATTTGATGTTGAGTTGAGACACTACTGTGTTTATATCTATGACCTCTTCGCTGGCCAATATTCTGGTACATTGTGTTAGTTAAGAGATCTAATGTAATTCTTTAACGTTCGCATACCGATTTGGCAACTGGCGCATCTTTTATAGTTTGAGTCTGAAAGTTAAAAGGATTCGCAGCTCCTCTGGTAGGTGGTACACTCATCATTCCGTCTGGTTGAAGGTTGGGACTTGAGAAGCCCGAAGGAGGAGACATTGGGGTTCCCATTGAACCAAATCTACCTGAGTTTGAGAATGTAGGTGAGAGAGCATTGGGATCCAAAAGTATCTCTGAGTGCACGGTTCGTGAAGTGCCATCTTGGTGTTCCCATGTATATCTGCCTTGCTCTTGTGGAATAGGAGTTGGAGGAGTGGGTGTCCTCGGGGGTGCTGGAATAGGAAGGCTCGAAGCCATGGTTTGATATTTAATAATTTTGGGGTTTCATGAAAACACGGTTCATCAATTGGTTGAAGATATCATCAATTCATCCATTTATTATGCGCAATTGGTACGAAACGTTTCGTAATTCGTCATGGAAAGTGGTTGTGATATATAAATGGATCTGGTAATCTATCTGCTTCCTATTTTGGATATCTAGACCAGGGATAAGTGTCACCGCCCGGCATTATGCAAGACGGTTGAGTTACGTAAGCTAGATTTTACCTCAATTCAACCTCGTTTGATATTAAGCTTAAGCAAAGCTCTAGACCCCATAGCCAAAGCTTCCTCCATCACAACCATCAAAACTATATTCATTTGAATATATTCGTGAACATCCTTCGATACGGCAGTCTATAAGACCCTGAGTTGTCAGATTTACTTGAACATTATACACTCGGTATTTTGATTGTTATCGACATTTGAAGCTCCCATCCTCGGTATAACACATTCAATTTCCTTAAGCGCTTAGACGCTCAGCAACCATCTGGAAAAGCCAATTAGATCACTACGTCTACTTGTTTAAACTGTCACTACAGAAGAGTCAATCACGAGTTGGAATGTGAAGTTACGAAACCACGTGTCCTTCGACTATCAGCCAATTGTGGACAAAGCTTGCGTTCTTCAACATTTGCGTGGAGAACTCATCCTAGAAGCGCAAACTTATATCTTCTCGGCATGAATCTACTTTCGTAACATTTGTTACCAGAGTCATTTACGAAATTATGGAGAAGGAAGTTGGTTCAAATGGTATTTCACATGACCATGCTGGGAAATTAGTCAACGAACCCGAAGAAATACAAGCCGAACCTAAACAGGGGGGGCACAGAAGAACATTATCTGGAAACATCATGTCTAAACTATCATTCTTATCAGGGCCTCGCAGCCCAGAGTCTCCGCCTCGGGACGAACCAATGTCACCAAAGAGATCGACTAGTAGAGCTTTGGCTGTTGCAGTTCAACAGCAGAAGACCAGAAGAAGAAAGGGCTCATTGAGAAAGGTTGCACTTCTTGGTCGAGGAGCTCAAAGAGATAGGAAAGAGTCCAAAACCATTCCTCTTGAATCCACGCAACACAGTCAATATTCTAACAACACAATGCTAAATCCCGCTTCACCCGAGAATATTCGACCTGTGAATGGTCTTGGATTGGGAATATCTGACGAAACTCCTCGTCCTTCCATGGATGGCTTAGCCAACAGAAATAATAACACTTTACTGCCACCTATCAAAACTCTTCCCATGGGTGCTAATGACCATATCGTCACATCACCAACGACAGCCACGAGTCCAACTCTAACCTATACATCTACTACGGATGAAGAGGACTTACTCAGTATTCCATCACATAATCCAACAGCTGCAGCTCGTGGTGGACCACCATCATCTGGTTCAGATTCATACTTTCCACCCGGTGCAGGCTCTATAATTCGTCGTCGGCCATCTCAAAAACAAAAATCTCCATTGTCTATAGGTGGACTCGCCGCAAGTCCACTCCCTTTACCAGATGCTGAATGGGATTACTCGGAAACTGAATGGTGGGGCTGGGTTATACTAATTGTAACATGGATCGTGTTTGTTACTGGTATGGGTTCATGTTTAGGGGTATGGAGTTGGGCTTGGGATGTTGGAGAAACTCCTTATGCTCCTCCTGAGTTGGAGGATGATCCAACACTACCAATTGTAGGATATTATCCTGCATTGATTATTTTGACGTCAGTAATGGCTTGGGTATGGGTAGTTGTTGCTTGGGTTGGTATGAAATACTTTCGGCATGCGAAAATTAGTGGAGATTGAAATGCTATATTTAATGATAATGTTAATTTACGGATGAAGGTGTATTTAAAGGTTTTATAAAAGTCTTATCGATGAGCACGTCAAGTGAAGATTGACTTACAAAGCAAACGAAAATCAACGAATACGTTCAACATACAATGGAAATGAGAATCACCATGGACGATCAATGAGCACATGAATTATTTGACTCTTCTCTTCATTTATAGAGCTCTCATCCGAAGAAGGAGTGGAAGGCTGGCTATGGTCTGATGGATCTGATATCGCAGATCATCGTTGAGCTATAGGTACCATCAAAGTTATCACCAAGTCTGGTAATAAATTTCTTGTCGCCTTCCGATCTGCTAGTATTCGTGTGCGGGAGGATATCTATATCCAGATGGGTCATATGATGGGACGCGTATAGGCGTTTTCCGTTGATACGAAGAGAATGCTTTCGCTGTTCATGCAGATGAATATTAATTACTCCCTTGGTTGTGTCCGAAATGATTATTACTTTACCAAGTAGAGATTTTGTGGTATACTGTTCTTGCACGCCGGCCGGGCAAGTACTAAAAAGGATGCAGGTTCGCTATTAGATCCGAACGGTTAGATGCAGTAGTCTGGAGATTCTGATCATTGAATCAAGTCCCTGGATTTCACGTGAATGAAACATCAAATAATGACAATTTCTACTCGTGAGAGGAAGATGGAAAAACAATAATATATTAGTGGTTGGGAAGTTGACTCTTTGGCTAGGACATGTATCCGCTGATGAGACAGCACTCGATATTTTTGTTAAATGAGAAGATCGCATTCATGATAACATGAACCCCTTTACTATTCTCATGCTTCATCGTGCTTGATCGTGCTTCACCAGCGACATTATGTGAATTAATACAACATATACTCCATAGAAACGAATTTTAATATGTGCAATTGAGTTCAATGAATATTTGCTCGAGCACATCTTTCATAATTTGCACAATTATATGCCAGGGCGGTGAGATCTTAGCGCCAATCATAATTTGTCCGAGCTCGAAAAAAAGATTCCCGCATCAAAAAATAAATCTCGAATTTCACAAGCTCAGTAACCAAAACATTCGATCCTCAATTGACAGTGCACAACACCGTCAAAATGGTTACCAAAAGTAAATTGAAGATGGCGCTTGCAGCCGATAAGAAAATCGATTTCCAAAAACAACATCAAAAGAAACAGGCTAAGCTTGCGAGAAAGGGAAAGCCTGCGAAGGTTGAGGAGAAGAGCTCGAAGAAGGGAAAGGTTGAACAGGAATGGGAAGATATTGAGGAAGGAAGTGATGATGAGGAGGATGAGGACGCTGAAGCGGGTGATAGCGAAGATGATGAGGAAGAGGAGGAAGGAAATGGTCCTACTGAAGTAATTGCGCTTTCAAATCCATTGTTTACCAATACTAATAATCATATAGATTGACTTCGCAGCAATCGACGAAAGTGATAGTGATTCTTCCCTTGGTGGAGATGACGACGAAGAAGAGGATGACGAAGACGAAGATGATGAAGATATCCCCATGTCCGACCTGGAAGATCTTGAAGATGAAGAAAGAGAAGATATGATTCCTCATCAACGTCTCACCATAAACAATACAATTGCTCTTACCGCAGCCCTCAAACGAATCGCCCTTCCAGTCGCCAATCTCCCATTCTCCGAACATCAATCTATTACATCTGCTAAACCTACGGAAATCGAAGATGTTTCTGATGATTTGAAGCGCGAATTGGCTTTCTATTCCCAATCACTCGAGGCTGTTAAATCTGCGCGATTGCTCTTAAAGGCAGAAGGTGTTTCATTTACTAGACCTACCGATTATTTCGCAGAAATGGTAAAGGCCGATGAACATATGGAGAAGATCAAGAGAAAGTTGATCGATGAAGCTGCTGGAAAGAAGGCATCTGCAGATGCAAGGAAACAAAGAGATTTGAAGAAATTCGGAAAGCAAGTTCAAGTCGCCAAATTACAAGAGAGAGATAAAGAAAGAAAACAAACTTTGGACAAAATTAAGACTTTGAAGAGAAGTATGTCGCAATTCATTTTCAAAGTAGTTTGATAACATATACTAACAAATAACAGAACGTCAAGGTGCCGACAATGAAAATACAAATGAAGCAGATCTCTTTGATGTTGCTCTCGAAGAAGAAACCAAATCTACTGGTGGTCGAAATGATCGTAAGGGAGGACCAAACAAGAGACAAAAGAAAGACGAGAAATTCGGACATGGTGGTAAGAAGAGATTTAAGAAGAGTGGTGATGCGATGAGTAGTGGAGATTTGTCTGGATTCTCGGTCAAGAAGATGAAGGGAGGTGGTGCTAAGGGTGGTGCTAAATCTCGACCTGGAAAGGCTAGGAGAGCGGGTGGAAAGAAATAGTGTGGTTAATATGAAAGGGAAAAGTATCAAGGGGATAATTTGAGATTGGCGTTTTGGGGATCATGGGATGCATGTTCAATTGTTTGGGATGATGTAGGACATGTGTGAGAGTGGGAGAATAGAGAAGATGTTGTAGAATACCATGAATGTCTTTGTCTTCATCATTATTCTTGTTTCTTGCTAGTGAGGATTTCAAATTGGGATTTGGGGGAGAGGTCTTTCATGCTTTTCAGTGTGAACGTGATTCAAATATTCCGGTTGTTGAATGCTGGCATTGACCAGGATGAAACTCCTCTCGTGGAATTTTCCATGTTAAAGTTGACATACATATATATACACATGCTTCCCCTCTTCAGTTTCCTCTCCACATCAATCCTCACTCTTATATATCATCATTATCAAAATTCAGACTCTCGCCTCGAATATCTCATATCCTTTTTGGAGGTTTCATTTATCCATTCAGTTATTCAATCTTTCGTTTACTCAGTTAGTCATTCATTTCTTTAGTCGTAAACAAGTAACCACAAACCGCGAAGTTTTGCTTGCTACTCTAGGTGTTGAGACTCAGAAATTATACGATTCCGCTGCTGAGAGGACTAGGTTAGATAGATTAGTTGAGTTGTATATAATACATGGTGTATGGTGTATGGTGTATGCATGGAATTTGTGGTTTGTGGTTTATTAGCTTGTGATTTTGTAGTAGATGGGATTTTGTAGTGGGTATATGGACGTGGATATGGATATGAATGTGGATATGTAATTGCGAAGGTTTGTATTTACTTTTTGAAGGTGCACACTTTTTATGGTTTGAGGGGGGCGGAGTTTGGGGTTTGGATTTGAAGAGGGCGGAATCTGAATTTTGAGGCATACAGAAAATGTTGAGTAGGTAGAAGAGAGTGAGTAGATAGAAAGAGAGTGGGTAGATGAATAGCTACATTATTTACAATTCACTCGAATTATAATTTCATAATCTCTCTCTCCCCCTCCCTTTCTCTCGACATATAGTGTACTGTATATACCATCATGAATAAATCAATACAAAATGCCTGAATACCTAGATATCTAGATACATAGTACTGAGTAAGTAAAATATCTCATCTCATCCCATCTCGTCTTATCTCATCTTGTACATCTTTCTCGCTCTCTTAAATTTACGAATAGATTTATATTTCTAGATGAGTTTCAATCCTATTATTTTTGATCTATTTCAGGATCGAGAGATCGAGGATTTAAGGCTCTAAGAATCTCAAGTTTCAAGTCTTAAGTCTCGGTAAGTATATAGGTAGATTTTACATTCCTCGCTTACTCGCTGCTTGGCGATTTTATTATTTGATTCTAGTATAATAGGTTTGAGGGAGTAGTTATGATAGGGATAGTAATAGTGATATTGATATCAATAGATCTAGTCTCGATTCTTATAGATTGATGTTTATTGGTTCATTAGTTCAGTGTTGTAATTAGTATACGGTAGTAATACTGTGGCTGATATTATAACTAGGATACACACTGTAGTGCGTATTATAATTAACAATATCTACAGCCATAGGTATTTCCGAAAGGGGCAATACTAAAGATATATTGGAATACAGGGATTTACATATTTTTAGCTTGGATTATTAAATCTAAGCTTAAATAATATTGAATTTTATTAGTGATATTTAATTCAATAATATTTATTGAAATATATTTCAAAAATTCAATACGCACTACTGAAATGGGGGGCGTACCCAAAAATACGGAAAATACTAATTATAACACTGCATTAGTTTAAGAGTTTGATAAAAAATAAAAAGACCTGAGAAAGAGAGGTAGTTAGTTAGAACTGAGAAATTAGAAATTAGATTTATCTTGTATACCTAATCAGGGCTAGCGACTACTAGCTGATCAAGCTTTTAGTGTGATTGATTGATTAGTACCATGATTAATAAACCAACGGATTAATTAGTTAATTAATTCGAGTACCAAGTAATATATTCCTATCATCGCAAGGTTCTTGACAATCCTGTTGATGAGTCGGAAATGTGGAACTCTAATGCGACAGGACGAGTATTCTCGGTGGTTGTGAATCTTGAGGGATACACGGTGATACTCATCTAGCAGAGTAATAGAAGCATGTTTTTGAGATCCTAGGCCACATGGCTCCATTGGAAGATGTCAGAGGTTGTACAAATGTGATCGGAGAGTGGATGACTAGAATCATTCAGCTATTTCCGGAGTAGAATAAATAACGTTTCTTATTGCAACAATTAAGCAACCAAAAATGAGCGATAGTCATGAGGTTTCTTGAGACTTCGAATCTATTAATCACTCGAACAAAAGAAATTTAGGAAGAGACTATAATACAGGTAGGTAGTTATAATAATTTGTATATACACTCAGCCTGAGAAGACTTGCAAAAGAGATACAGAACAGAGGCAATAAGCACATACAATACAGTTATAGGATAATAACATTTTCTCGTCTTCATCTAACCTCCAACTCCCAACCTATAACTCCCAATTCCCCAATTGATCATTCGTATACTCATAGATCATATCTTCATAGCTTTTTCCACTGCACCTAAACGCCCAATAGTTTCCTTCTCTTTTGATCAAGCCATCGCGCCATATATCCGCTAATATAGCATAGCATTTCATATCAAATCCCATCCCCAACCAACCCTCGACTCCTTCCTTAACCCACTAAACCCAAACCCAAACCATCATGCCTCTTATGTCCATAAGATAGCCCACTCGCGGAAGACGAAATTGGACGGATGAATACATGCTGTGCTCAACTCCTTGTTCAACCCATTACACTTGATTCCTCTTCACTAAACCCAACCCCTCAAACCCCTCATACCCATTAGACATCCCACTTGCAGAAGATGGAAATGAAGATGGATGGATGACTATATGTTCATGTCTGTGAAATTTGTTGGGAGCATGAACCGATACTATTATATCGAATCAATATCAGATATCATCATGAAAGACAAAGATAGAAAAACTAAAATGAAGACTAACTGTCAGACTGATGAGGATGTCTCATACAAATTCTCAAACTGAGGTAAGAGATGATAAGTCCGACGAGACTCATAAGACAAGTGATGATGCCGAAACAGATGGCGATGGTATCTTGTGGGGACATGTTGAGGGATTTTGTGACGGGGTACAGGTACAGATACGGGTCGCAGGGTAATGAGTTTGATAGGTGGAAAGGATTACTGGATGCAGATGCAAGGCTGATTTGAGCAAGGCTAGATTTTCTTGTGATTGGCTTGGTGAGGGCTGGGGTGATTCGTGATTTTTATCGTGATTGTGAAGAGATGGTAATCAATTTAGTAGAAAGGTATTTCAATCCGAACTAATCCTGGGATTCAAGTCTGATAGACGATTGATCTGAGGATTAAAAGAAAAATGTTTATGAGAGAATCTTTATACTTGAAGATTCCCCTGAAGAAAGGGAAAAGTCAAGCCCCTCCTCCTGCTACGAGCAGTTTGCTACTTGAAAATTGGTCTGGCCATAGAAATTTTAGCATGTCAATTTTGGGATTGGAAATATTATGATAGAAATTTTGTGATAGAGATTTTAGCGTGGTAAGAAACCTGGCTTCTCTAATGCTGACCAATTTCAAAGGATGTAAGTGCCTCGCTAAAGCATACCACTGTGCCTAAAATGCGTTGAGGCGCAGCTTGGTGCCCGTCAGAACGTCAGCCTGTGCAAATAAGGTTTGCCCATACTCAAGTTACTAGGCTACTCACTACGTTGGCTTGTAAATCTTGAGATCTTGAGGTAATCCTTGACACGCACAAAGATTCTGCATACAGCTTGCGTGCTACACCATAATCTTTGAACCTAATTAACTTGCATATATATCAAAAATATACACACTAAACCAATCATAAGTTACTTTCTATTATATTACCTCCACATCAATCAATTACCTCTATACAAGAAAACTTTAATAAGACTAGTCCTATAATATCAAGGTCGTATAACATCGTACAGAAAAATGATCTCTCAAGGCTCAAATATAACAATAAGCATCTACAGCTTATATGCTACACTATAATATTTGAATCTAATTAACTTGCATATATATCAAAAACATGCACACTAAACCAATCATGAGTTCCTCTCTACTACATTACCTCCGCATCAATCAATTACCTCCACATGAGAAAACTTCAACAAGGCTAGTCCCATAATATCAAGGTCGTACAACGTCGTACAGAAAAATTATCTCTCGAGGCCCAAACATAACAGTAAGCACCTATTTAGCAGATTTTCACCCTCCAAACAAACACATACATTGAGTCTACAAATATCAATGCACTCGGTAAACATCAAAATGTATCAGAATTAACAATACTACCCTTCTTATTCTTTTTTGAAGACCCAGAAATCAAATTCAACAATTACCCCTCCTCCCCTCCCTTTTGCAACTTTCTCTTCTTCGGAAATCTAGGGAGAAGAGCTTCAAGGGCGAGATGTTGTATACGTTTTGATGATAGATGCGACAAAGTATCCAGGAGGACTACATTAGCAGCAGAGTCGCCAAAGGAAAATGATTTTCGGAGAGTTGAGGCACTAGATTGGAACTTTCAAGTACAACCAGAATACTACGTACACGATATATCGCCATGATCAAACATTCGAAACGAGTGAGCGTGAGCAGAAAACTACGTTTAATCTCACATCTAGTTTATCTACTAGTTCTCCCGCTCCCCTTAGGCCAGTACCGAAGCCTCATAAACAACTCATGTATCCGCAAGAACCACCGTACTCCAATCCAAATAATGTATATGAGCGACGACTCGGCAGCTAACCAAACGTTCACGAAAAATCAGCAAAAACAACAACAACATAGAAGCCAATATGAAGACACGAGGCAATGATATATAAACATAGCACCAACGAAGAGAATGAGAACCCTTCACACTAATTTTCCAGCTAACATACAATAATAAAAGACCGAGGATCCATCCCAATGCAAAATACAGCTGAGAACACAGAGGAAGATTATAAGATATTTATTTTGTTCCAATACGACGCAGAAGCTATAAAGATGACATTACTGTTGACTTCTTCATAGACTGCCATATATACTACACATCACAGATACAAAGCCAGTATCAACAACCAACACGAGGCTAGCCTTCCAGAAAAAAGACACCACACCGTAACGCTAGAAATGTATATCCATCCACACAAGAGACATATCAGGCTTGTACGCGAAAACTTTCACATGCCACTAAGCAAAATATTTCAATGATTTATTTTCATTTTGACTTTGCAAGGTCCAGAGAATGGTAACTCTTGTTGTAGAGTTCATACTCGATAATGAAGATATGATTCGAACGAACAGCCTGAGTTCCTTGCCCTCCACTGTTCTGTAAGTCACTGCCGTTACGGCCGATATAAAATGCTAGCTAGCCTAGAAGTGCATATACAACCTTCGATATTCCACTGGAGGGATCTTCAGGAATTAACACGCATATTAGAACTTAGACTCGCAACTTGCAACTTGCAACTTGTAATGCGCAACTCCATCTCTATCCATTTCCAAGACTTCAAAAAAAACTATACCCAACTAACCAACCAACCAATACCTACATCCCCCCCCTCCTCTCCTCCTCTCCTCCCCTCCCCTCCAATCCACAGCCACAAATCCCACCCCATCCATCCATCCCATATCTCATAAAGATTCCCCAGACCCCCTCATTCACATTCATTCCACATTCATTCCACATTCATCCCAGCACACTTAGGCAGAATCTCTGGAGACTGGTAGAGACGCAAATCAAAAAAATCATTCACATCATTCTCCACCCCCCTCCCGCTTCCCATTTCCATTTCCAATTCCGCAAGACTAGAAAGAAATAAGATAGATATGCAAGTTTTCCGGATTAGATACGGATAGATAGATAAGTTATCGTTATAGTGAAATAAAAATCCCATAAGAGGAATGGCAGGAGCAAGAATGAGAATAAATCGAGCATAGCTAACTTATAAAGCAAGATGTGAATAGAATACAGATTGATTAATAATTAGCGAAGGATATATATGTATAATGATTTGACTTCTCGCTTTAGTATTCAATATATAGATAGATACATACATACATATACCAATCGATATATACCAGGGCCGATACTAATCACGCGTTAGCAAAAGCCCCAGGTATTGAGTTTAATTGTAGCAAAGTACTACTTACTATTCCGTACCAATTCGCAGATTCAGATATCAATACAACAAGAGAAGAAAGATTCGAAAGCCCTCAAGCCCCTCTACAGTCTCCAGCTAAACCTATAAGCACGTGATCTAACCATCACGAGATACAGCCCAAAAGTTATCTGGACTCTAGACTCTAGAACCTCGAGCCTCTCATCGAGTCTCAAAACTCGAAAAGGGGAGACTGTGATCCTCGGTTACTTAACCCTTACCAACCCATCCCACCCACAGACTCTCTATTCAAAAAGAGGAAACAAACTAGGCACGCAGAGAATGGATTCATCACAATACAAGGTAGTTCTAGACTATTCCGGTACTTGAGACTACTCAAACCATCAGATTCAAAACTAGGTAAAATACCCGCGCTAGCTCATCGCCCACCCAGTTTCTCAAAAATCCGAAAACTAATCAGAATCAGATATCTGAAGGTATTCGAAACGCTCGACCATCTCTTTACTTACTTAAGCATCACGATTCGCGATTCACGATTCTCAAAAGAATTCAACAAACAAACAAACAAATCTACTTACCTACACCATCGCAAAACACATATCCAACAGAAAAAAACAAAAACAAAAACAACAATATCAAGAAAGAAAGCAATCAAGCATAAAACCGCCTACGGTAACGGACCGAAAACTTTCCGTTGGGAGGGAACCACAGCCATAACCCCTTTTACCCCTCATCTCCAAACCCTTTCCGTTTCATCCTCGTTCGCGTGTTCTGGAAAATGAAAACTAAGACCAAGTGCCCTATACCAATACCAAAAGTCGAGATGTATAGGTACATCCACATATGTGCAATCGCGCAATACAATACTGTATAGACAAACAAACTTATTTATTCGCAGTAATCGAATAATGACTTACACTCTCATTCTCACTTTATCTTTAATGAAAAAGTTTCGATCGATAAAGATGTATTCTAACAAACCATCATAAAGAAGCCATCACATGTTCTCTTTAGATATAATATCTCGTGACACATGCTACCGCATCCTCGCCTCAAAATATTATTTAAATAAACCTTCTTTGATGCGATGCATTGCAGACAAGGACTTTATTCGTGCGTGCATGCATGTATGTCACCCACGTTTTTTTCGGGTTTCCTCTTTTTTTTTGGATGCTTATTTCGTCTCAAGCTGGTGTTCCGTACGCACGTGCCTTTCTTCTTATAGGTAATATTGTCAAGATTGATTTGAGATGCTGGAAAGGAACCTACCTACCTACCTACTAACCGGATTCTATATTCAAGGCTTGTGGAAAAGAAGCTGTAGGGTTGCGAGTGGTGAGTAGAACGGAAAAGTCCGCTGTTGTAATTGGAGGGAGGGTGTGGAAAGAAGAGTTTCACGGTTGGAGAAGTATCAGATTGTAAGCGCCGAGAACATAGAGCGAGCCAGGATGTTAACCGCAAAGATTGGTTGGATTGAACACGACATACGCATTATGATTGGTAGTATTCAAAAAAAGAACATCGAGATCATTGCCAACAAGGTGAGCAAGAAATCTTAGTCGTTGATGAGAGTTTGAGTTATGGATATATTTACTTGCCTATTGTCTCGAGTCAAGGGTTGATGACAAATCCTGAGGCGGCAGCTAACTCACTGATCGGATGGCTTCTCGGGTAAGGTTAGAAGATGTGCAAGATAAAGTTGATGGCGAAAAGAGGCGAGAGGATATGGTGGATGGATGGGCACAGACGGTTTGATGACTAGGAAAGTCTCATGTGGTGGAGATGCGGTGAAGAGAGTTTTGACAGCGGTGGTGGGGATGGTGATGAGAACGGACGTTTGATGATCAAGTAAGTAGGTAGGTACTGTGGAAAAAGCAAAGAAAGATAATTGGTGTTTTTGTCACATGTTGACCGGAAAAGGCTTTCCTCTTCAAGCTACGCATAAATTTCGAGATGAAAAGGTCATTCTGGTTGAAATTGAAGGTCACCAAGTCCGTGAACTGTGGAAATGCTATGGTGACATGGAAGAGATAGGTATAGGCAACTTCCAATGTATCAAAGCATACCTAGGTAGTCTATTGGTTGATAATGAATCTCTTAGTTTTAGTTCCTCATGCAATATGTTCTCATCGATGGAAAATGGAAAATGGAAAACGGAAGTATTCTTCCTTGGACATGCTCGTCGTCACTGTCTGATTTTGTGTATCATATACGTAGATATGTACTCAGAACCGATTATCTATCGTCCCAAAGGAATCACACTGTGTAGGTAGGTACCCAATCTTCGGTAATGGGAATATGAATAGATATATATGAAACAAGAAGCGTAGCGTACAGAAACCGAACCTCGTGATGGGAAAAATACGATGCAGAAATGATTTCATAGCTTTTCTCTTTTTGAGAAGCGGTGTAAGTGATCAAAGATGATGAGATCAAATATCATAATATTGTATCATTGTATGTGGTTGCCTAGGGAGGGAGGTAGGTGTTGTGTTGTGTTGTATTGTATTGTATTGTTCAATCAATCATAATAAAAGTCCTTGAAACAATGAGATTAAAGATTATGCGTTGTTCAATGTTCAATGAGATGAATTTTGGTACTGGACCTACCTACACTCCATTCTCTGTTGTCCAGCTGTACGGAACGGAGTATAGAGGATACAAATGTCTTGGCTTATTGATCAAAAATCTTCAAGAAGTTACCTACCTACCTAACTAATATGAACGCCCAATGTTCAGCTTCTCGTTACTCCGTCAGAGCCTTTTCCTTCTAGAACAAAATAGTACTACAGTCAGTCAAGTTATCTACAAGATATCACAGTACCGGAATGAACATTAGCAAGGGGAAGAACGGAATGGTTAATATGTACCTACCTACCTACACAATTACTTTTTATAGCCATATGCACAGAAATCCCATTGTAGAATCATCTCCCGATATCCAAAATACATCTACGACCGACCTACCTGGTAATGTCGCCACCGAGATTTGTTGCAGCTTGTCCACTCCGTCCAGTCTATAGGTAGATAGATGTAGATAGATATCGACTAGGTCGAGCACAGGTAGTCCGTCCAAAAGAAAGATCATCCATATAGTCTCGCTTCCTCTTTCTCCGAACTTCTATCAAGCTTCATGTGAAAAATGTAAATACGATTTGCGAGAATCTCACTGGTTGACCACCACCATTCTAGCTTCTTGAAATCAGCCACAGATTCAGCACCGAAGACAAAGAGTACTTATCTAGGTATTTTATACTTTTTCGATTGTTCCAAATTCTTTCTCCCGTACCGTACCGTCTTTTAGTTTGGAAACCCTGAGGAATATTAATGAGGACCCTTGATTTGTTTTTCAGCTATGGAAATCATTAGTAAGAGGGTTTGTTTGAATACCTAGTACAGGTAGGTTTGTTTGAATGTACCTTGAGATGATTTGATTCTTGATTAGATAGATTATTGAGTTGATCAAAGGTACAAATACCTACCGGTACCTATGTACCAAACAGAGTTCCGGAATACCAAGAGCCAAGAACTTTGAGAAAGTCACAAACGTACCTAGATGGAGAGAAAAGAAGCAATAATCATCAAATAATCGTCCGAATGTTCAATGCAGATGCAGATGCAGAATGTAGAAATGTGATTCCGTACATATAAACTACCTATTAATAAGTATAGTTTGGATACCTGGGCATCATATGAGCTGAGCTGAGTTGAGATGAAATGAGAGAAATGAGAGAAATGTGAATTAGAATTGTAACTTTAATTCAATATGATCTGATCTTTCAATGGCATTCATCTCTTCGTTATCATGTGTGTGGAAAAGGAATGAGACTCTCAAATTGTCATCATCATTATCGTAGTTTGTTGTCGACACAATAACCTTTGACCATCCCGTTTTGGGCTTTGTTTCTTCTCCAGTGCTATCTATCTGTACTCGGTCATGACCTAGTAGTATATACCTACCTACCTAAGTATTCATCATCATTTGACAATTGAGCTTCGTTCGATTTATGTTCTTTCCTCTCCTCTCCTCTCCTCTCCTTTCATCTCGTCCATCTTCTTATTGTATTGTGTTGTATTTTATAGCATTATATCAAATCAATATATCTTCATCGATATATCAGTGGTCTACCATAAATATCATTTTATATCAATTCACACCAATTCATATGATCCATCTTCTTAGAGCGCGCCTACCTCGCAATCTTATCAAAACCCATAAATACCTACCCAGGTACATGCATCCAATCAACCAAGCCAGACAAAGACCCATCCTAGATTCCCTATTAAGATCGAAGCGACGTTAAGACTCAAGAGAGAGGAGGTCCATTATTAACCGTAATGAGAGCACGGTCGTTGTCAATATAAGCAAGCAAATCAATAAATTTGAATACAGATGAGAGAGAGATGAGAGAGAGACAGAGAGAGACAGAGTGAGAGGGAATGAAGAGAAGAGTGATAAATTGATATACTATTTACCATAAGGAATTTCAATATATTCAAGAGAAGAGTGCAAAAATTTCACGAGGAATCAATAAAGCTTTAAAGGGATCGAAGTCATTCAGATTGAGAAAGGATAGATCTTTCTTGACTTAGCTACCATCTAAACCTTCCTTGATACTCACATTATCACATATTATCACACATTATCATACATTATCACACTAAAAATGATTCTTCCTTTTTCTTCCACAATTCCCATGGGAGAATGACCACCGACCACCGACCACCGACCTACAGTATCACATACATATATCCATACCATTATCCATACCATATTTATACTATAACTATCCATACCATACTTCATACTCCCTCTGTACTTTATAACTCGGCGATTAAATTCATCATCAATCACTCTCTGTTTTAAAGGATTAAAGGTATCGGGAGAAAAGCTTGATACAATAGATTCTCATCAAAAGAAAAAGAAAGAGAAAAGGAAAAGGAAAGGGAAAGAGAAAGAGAAAGAAAAAGGGGAAAGGAGAATAGTAGGTATAACAAGAGAAAATACAATTTCCAATCATAATAATAACAATAATAATACTTCCCAAAGTATACCTACCCCCAAAATTTGATTCCAATCCGATTCAATTCAATTCAGTTCCATTCGATTCAACTCAACTCAATTCAACTCAATCCAATTCTATTTCCAAGTCAAGCAGAAAGCGCTTGGATGGATTAGATAAAGTACCTAGTAAGACCCGCGACAACGGCCACCAACCTACCTTTCGAGCCTTTTGTCCTTTCTCCTGCTTTCATACCATCCTCGACCAAACACACCATTCTCTCGACTCTCATAATCTAAAATTTCCTCTAAAAAAAATACAAAAAAGAGGATTACCCATTCACAACAAACCACGCAAACCACGCACACACAAGAGGGTAATTCTTTTTCATCCATCATCATCAACAACAACTCACACTCACACTCTCACTCTCACTCTCACTCTCACTACCACTACCACTACCACTACCACTACCACTACCACTACCACTCTCACATTCTCACGATCCTTCATCTCGTCTCATCTCATCTCCTCCATCAATCAATCATTCAAGAGTAATCCAACTTCTCTTGGTTCATTTTCAATTCTATACTATATCTACCGTGCTAAAACACTTTCTCCGACGTTGGTACATTAATTTGGATTATCAATGACGATTCAGTGATTATTGTCTGTTCGTCTGTCTCACTTCTGGCTTGCGACATCTTTCCTCTTCCTTTTTTTAAGATTCCAACTTAGTCTCAAATTTCAAATCAGTCATCCATCGTACCCTACCTCAACAATAGGGTCCAAAGAAGAATCTCAAAGACTTGCATTTGAAATCCGCAAGTATTCTAGTTCATCTCACAACGATCCATCAATTCATCAAATTGCATTGTTGGTAATACGATCACTTCTTTTCCCCCTAAATATAATTCCAATCTTTGTGGCAGGCTCGCCTCCGAAACACTTCGATCGATAAAAATCATCATCTCTTCGTCAACCGCCATCTGCGGATCAAACTTCCATCATGAGAGAAGTCAACTTCAGCATCCCAAATGTCAATAAGGCTTCGGTCGGTATCACGACAGCTTTGTACGATCGTCGAGCCCTTGATTGTACTTCGACACTACCTTTGATCAATTCGCTCAATCATCTTGCTTATCTCACCACTTCATCCGCTAGAATTAGAGATATCCTGACGGTCGATGGAGGTGTCGAAAGACTAGTATGCCTTTTGAAGGCTGGGCGAAGTAAAGATATGATGGATATGTGGAAATGGAATTTGGCATTTCAATGTGTCGTCAACATTGGTGTACGAGGTTCGGAAAACGTTCGAACCAGGGTTGTTGAAGCAGATATGGTTCCGGTCATCGCAACAATTCTCGACAATTACATCAAAGTGGTTGATAGATGCAGAGAGAAAGCCGAAGAAGCCAAGCAGAAAGCTTTGTTGGAACATAGACATCAAAATGGGAGATCAGGGGAACATCGAAGTACACACAAGGGGCCTTCATTTGGTAATCGAGCATCGCGATTTGAATCCGAATTTCGAGCATCAAGGCGTCAGCCTCCTCCACCTTCTATCGACATCCCCTCGAACCTTTCGGGTACCACATTGACAAATGGCTCAGATGCCATGGATATTACACCAACTGGGCCTCAATTCGCTCTTACATCTCCTCCAGAGCGAACTACATTCTCTGTTCACAGACATCATCACCATCATAGAAATCAGGATGCAAGACAACATTTCTTATCACCACGCCATAATATTCAACCACTTGCGACTGCAGTTCCTTCAATGGATGCAGCTGATGGATTCAATATCAGACCTGTTCGAGATGTTGACCGTTTGCCATCAATGCTACCAGGATTTCAAGGTGGTCTAGCATCTCAACCCGAATCACCAACAACTCCTCTACCTCCCGCACAAATGCGATCACCTACCGTTCGAGCGACATCAATGTCCGTTGGCACACCTCGATCACGAAGACGTCCATCCATTAGACATCAAGTTTCATCTGCTGCTGATACAGAAGATATGAATGCTGATAGCATGGCATCTGATGAATCCGGAGAACCAGAAATTACCGGCGTAAGCACCGCGGAAATTCAAGCTACAAATGTCAATATTCAAGATGTCAATATGGATGAAAACGATTCAATGCTCACAGCCGTTGAAACACCACTTGGCCTTACCACTCCAACCGTTTCCGAAGCACAGGATGCCGGGACATTCAATATCACTCACCGATCTGCCATGGACGGTAGCATGATTAATGATGCTACAACCCCAACTGGACCAACAATTGGTCTCTCACCAGCTCAACCTACAACTGTTAATACACCACCTACCATGCCACCTACCACAATTCCAAGATACTTCTTAGATAGACCAACACCACCACAAGGACAAGTTTTGGCAGCCATGCCAAGAGATGAAGATGTATTAATGTCTCTCCAACTTTTAGCATACGTTTCGAAATATTGCAACCTGAGATCCTACTTTCAACAATCTCATTTGGTTCCCAAACTTAAAATTGGTTCCGAACTTCAACTTTTAGATGTTGATGAGACTAACGCTACTACCCCAGCCGCATGCTCATCTCACTCTCACGACGAGGAAGCGGAAGAAGAAGAATATTTACTTCCAGACGATTTCAATATCTTTCCATTGGTCGAAAAATTCACCGTCAGGCATCATAGTCAAGATATGCAATACTGGGCAGGAGTTGTTATGAGGAATTTGTGCCGAAAGGATGATGCTCGTGGAGGTATCAGACAATGTGCATATTACCAATGTGGAAAGTGGGAAGAATATACTCGACAATTTGCAAAATGCAGAAGATGCCGAAGAACAAAATACTGCAGTAAAGAATGTCAAAAGAGTGCATGGGTATTTCATCGACATTGGTGTGTTCAAGCATCTCAATGATTATATCATTCATCAACAATAACGGACGAAAATTTATTCTTTATGGCCATTGGCTATAAATTGACAAAAGAAAAACGAATTTCATAATGTCTTTACGACACCAGCGACTCAATCGAGATTTCTTATGTCAAATCATATCAACAACATCAGCATATCCATGGCGTTTTTAATATCATAGGTGGTTTCAAATACGATACCTTTGCAGCATGCAAACTCAAAGCCAAGATAAAATTGGTTTTCATCGGCAAATATTTCAGTTTACCCTTGTTCATCACATCCTCCATTGAGATTTATATCAATTCGATTCGAAGCGGCATTAAAATATGAATATGATAGCATACGATTCGAATGATTGAATGATTGGAGCACGAATTTCTTTTGTCATACCTTTTCTGGCATACCTTTTTCTTTCTGTTGAAAAATTCGACTTATTCTTGAAATCAATATCTTTTTTCTTTTTCGATACCAACGTGGAGGGAATGATTGAAATGGTTTCTTATATGATATGCTCTGAGCAAATCATCAAATGCCGTTTCGTATCATTCAAATATATATCTTCAACCTCTCAATCCTTCCATCTTCAATCTAACCGGCTCTTGGGAAAACTCGAACTCAACTTACCTATTTATTATATTATTCATTTGGATTTTCATGTGTGATGGATGGAATGGGGAGTTGGACGACTTTGATTATGTCTTGGAGAATTTTGAGTGAATGCCTGAGGGATTGATGGTTTTGATGGATGAATGCATATGTTGGAGCGAAAGCGGGGGTGTAGTGGAGTTTTCTTTTTTTGAAGTATCGTTTACATGGCATGCTGAGATATCAAATTATATTGGGAGGGAAAGGAATTGGATGAGATGAGAGGAAAGAAAGAGGAAAGAGGAAAAGAATGGATGGATGGATGGTATGAAAGGGTTGGTAGGAAATGGGATGATAGTTATTGGGTGTGGAAAGAAAGATGAGACGGGATGAATAGGAAAGAAAGGGAATGAAAGGGAGAGAGGGAAGGAGTGAAGGAAAAAATGAATACGATACCATATATCACATACTGCTTTTTGGGCAGGCGTGTGTAGGAAGAAGTTGAAAATGGATAGTGAATAGTGGATAGTGGATAGTGGATACCAGATTAAGTTTATGAGAGAAGAATGAATTGAGGAATCAATTATAATCAATGCTGAAAGAAAAGAAATGTGTGTGTGTGTGTCGTGATGGATTTGTGAATGCTTTTATGATGAGCAGATGAGTGAGTGAATGAATAGATATTAAGGTATACGATCTAAAAGGGAGATGAAGAGGAAGATGGAAAAGAAGATAGAGGTGATGATGAAGGGGTTCATATGATGTAGTGTGTGTATAGTATTGGGGTTGGTGAGTGTGTAGGTGGGTGGGTAGATAGGGAGGTAGGTAAGAAAAGGAATAAATAAGTTCAGTGCCCTACTTTTGGGCCACCCCCCTTTTGGGCCACTTTTTCACACCAAAAATAACGAAAATCACGATTTTTAATTTCTTTATTTATTGAT